>CM054061.1:183210703-183477448 GCA_028641055.1 Alopecurus myosuroides | reverse complement strand
GCCAGGTACAGGCCTCACAGCAATCCCACTTCTCCATCTCGCCAGACGACCCGGCTTAGTCCACCGGCAACGATCTGAACAAGGAGGCCCTCTTCGAGTCCTCGCCGGCGTTGCGTCGTACATGGTTCACAAGCGGCGAGAAGGCGGCATGCCGGGGTGACCTCTTCGCCGAAGAAGGAGCCAACATCATGAACCAAACAACGGAGCAGGCAGAGGTATTTCATTTTTTCCGTGCATTCATTGCTGGCGTGCATTCATTGCGGTCGTGCATTCATTGCTGCCAATTAGCCAGGTGAATTGTGTGCTGACCGCCGATCTGCCGATGTAGGGGTCCATGCACGAACTTATCCGCATCTCCACCACCAACTTTGGGCACGCCTACGCCGACGCCGACACCGATCGATTTGCTCAAGCTCACGCCGATCAATTTGGAAACGCCAACGTCGATGCTGACGCCGGCCAAGGTGACGAAGTAGACGTGCACGATGTGGACACCGACGAGATCGTCAAGAAGCCGGGTACCCGAGGCAAGACATGGTCCGATGTGGAGGACCTAATGTTGGCCGAGTCATGGATGTTCGTGGCGTTGGACGCCGGCAAAGGCGCACAACAAACACGTGTTGCGTATTGGAATCACATCAAAGCTGACTTCGACGAAAGGAATGCATACCATCAATACGGCTACCTCCCCGATCGTAATGCCAAAGGATGTGAGAACCGGTGGGCAGTTCTTCAAGGGTTGTGCAACAAATTTCATGGCTGTCGTGATCAAGTGTGGATGAGGAACGAGAGTGGAAAGACCGACGCCCTCAAAGTAAAATCCTTTCAAATTGTTGTCGAGCTCCTTTTTGTACTTTTCTTGCTTATTATGATGTCAGCCTTTCTATAGTTGAAGGACGCCCACAAGATGTACGTAGCGCTGAACATGGATAACAAGAAGCCGTTCAAGTTCATGGATGTGGGATCAAGATTAAAGAATCTCCAAAGTGGAAGGGTTGGCGTCTCACGGCGGTCGGAAAAGGGGAGGGCGACGCCGACATGGATGAAACCAAGATGCCGGGCAGGAGTGCCGAACGGCCGATTGGAAACAAGTAGGCAAAGTCTGGAAAGCATGCGGCGTCAGCAAGCGACATGCAACAGGCGATGGTCGTGTACGTGCAAGAGGTGGCCGCATCGGCGGTGTCGAATATGCATATCAACAAGTCCCTCGGGTGAACCGATAGGGTTTCGATTAGGAGAACGTGTAGGCGCTGGTGACAATCGTCGGCAAACAGGGGGGACGATTTACCCAGGTTCGGGGCCCTCGTAGAGGTAAAACCCTTACTCCTGCCTCTGTCGATCTGTATTAGCAATATATCGGTTACAATGGGGGGGTGCTTAAGTCGAGAGTCAGATCTCAATCTCAAGGCTTTGGTGGTGTGATGTGGCTTGGTCCCCCTCCCGGTGGTTCTCCTGGCCTTATATAGGTGGCCAGGTCTCAAACCGTACCCGGGGGGATACAAACCCTAACCTTAAGACGGTTACAAGTTTCCTTTCTTGACCATCAAGGCCTTGCGGGTGGGCCTTGATTGGGCCTTGTAGAACTGTCTATGGCATCTCCCTTCGGGCATAGGTCTTGGGCCTTGGACCGGGTAGTCTCACCCGATAGGTCCAGGATTCATCCCCTCGTCAGGCGGCGGAGAAACTGAAGATGCACGACGATATCAAAAAGAGGTGAAACACGTTTCTTGTCATGGCCGAGGTGAAAGCCAAAACCCAACTAGCAGCTGAAGAGCGCTCGATCATGGCAACCAACACGGCTAACATGAGCCCGAATCAAAATGCCTACTTCAAGAAGGAAAGGTGACGCATCACGGCGCCAAGAGCAGCGAGGGTGGCGGCCGAGGCGGATGCTCTAGCTGCCGAGGCCGATGTCGCCGAGGCGGCAGCTATAGCGGATGTCGACCCAAGAAGACTGAACTCCCATGCACCGAGAGTGGTGTCCTTTTGAACGGCCGTGTGTTGGTCGAGACTATCATTCAATCGCCGGACTTGTGATGGCCGATCGCCGTTATTTTAGGTAAAATGAAATTCGCAACTGTTTAATCGGGGCTGTCGTTTGGGAGTGGTCGATTGGAGTGTGAGCGCGTCCACCAAAATTGCAGACACAAGTCTGGCATCTCAAAGGAGGTCCAATTAAACGGTACCGAATATATATTTGATGGATGGCCATGGAGATGCTCAGCTTTGTGGACGAGCGGACGAAGCCGGCTGGCGGCGGCCAGTCCGCTTGCATCCTGAACGTTGGGTTTGCTCTCCGCGAAAACGAGAGACCATGACAGGATTGACAGCTCACCGGGCAAGTTTGTCCTCATGCAGATAACGTGTGTGCGCTCTCCACTTAGAAATGGACCGTCGGGAGAACATCGGTCAAGGACTTTTTTTAGATACGTTTCAGCTGCTGTTTTCCGTTCTTGCACGGAAAGATGGGCGAGAGATTTCTGGAACCAGACACCCATCACATTCTAGCTGCGATTTGCATCCAGGTCCATGAATAACACGGAGGAGGCCCATGAAGTAAACGAAATTACATATGGACCCTTGTGAAGTTCGATGCTCTGATCAGAAAAAAAAGGAAACAAGGGAGATACTATACAAAGTATGGTACGACAATGGAAGCTTTAGCCTTACCCGGTCAGCAGGGCATTACGTCGAAAGGTTTGCCTTTGACGATGACGCATCATGCCTGCACGACCGGAAATGCCTGGCGTGCAATGTTTTCGGTCCGATGTACTTGGTGTATCATTTTTATGGCACCGAGAAAGAGTCAAGTCACATTTAAAAATCGTGTCAGCGCCTAGTCACAGTGGGGTAACTTAGCGATGTTAGATCCTACAGTATCATTTTTATTTGAAAAAGAGACACGGTTCGATTTTTTATTAGAATACTCATAAGGTTTAATTATATTTATTTAGTATTCAGTTTTTTATGCTTGTTTTAACCCTGTTTTTTCGCTTATATCTTGCTAAGACCTGTTAGTTTCTTTTACTAAAAGTGTTTTAAAACTTTTTTTATTTACTTATATTTATTTGGATAGTTGTTTAAATAAATTGATTGGTGTTGGTTAAATTTGAAAAGAAAATGTTATGCATATGACGGTGGTATAAAGAGAAGCTTCCATACCCTTATGGCTCAGGCTATGTGGATCATTGAATTTTGTCAACTTGGTTTCTTGATGTTGTTTTGAGATATCAAATGAACTAATGTTTAACCTTGCTGGTTATATAAGAGCATCTCTAGCACACCAATTAAAAACGCGCGGTTCTTATTTTTTCGACATTTCAACGGGCTGAGGCCGTTATTGTGGCCCAAGTAGACACCGTATCGACGGGCCGGCCTGTATCGCATTTATAGGGCCCGCCAAATCGAAATGTACAACCCCTTTTTATAGAGGCTCGCCCTCGCGGATACAGGTCACAACCCGTGATATAGATCCCCGCCGTCGCCGCAATCCGCTGCGATTTCTCGCCGCCAGTGAGCAATCTCCCCACCGAATCTGCCATCTTCGCCGCCTTTGCCGTCATGGATCGCCTCTCCCGCACCTAGCCGTCGAGCGCAAGCGTTGCGTCGCCTCCGACGGAGCGAGGAAGCGCGCGACGTTGCGCTACTCGTCGCAGGGGAAGCCGGTGCCACCGGCATACCTCCATCGCGAGGCGGAGGAGTTCGACGCGCGCTACGGGCTCCGGAACGGGCGTCCCATCCACACTGGGAGTTCCTCCCACGACAGGAGCTCTGCCCGGCATTCACCGCTACAGCTCGAGCTCGAGGAGGCCTTCGAGGCCTACGACCCGACATCGTTCGAGGGTGCCATCGGGCCCGAGGACTTTGTCTCCGACGACATCTTCGAGCACGTCTCCGGCGTCATCCACTAGCGCAGCGAGCGGGAGGAGAAAAACACGGTGAAGCGATGCCGCCTCGACGTCGTCTGCAACGACGTCCTCCTCGAGCAGGGCATAACCGCGTCGCTACAGCGGCAGGAGAAGACGACAGAGTGGGCCATCGAGGCGAGGAAGTGAAAGGGCATGTGTCCCCTAATCTTATTTTGGTGTTTGAGCATAACACTTGGAAGATCTAATCAGTTGATTTAAGTATTTAGGGAATATCAGATGTTGCGGATGGTTGAAATAAATCCTCAAAGGTGCAAATGGATCAAGAGAAGAAAAGAGAAAAGGAAGAAACTTCCTAGGTGGCCTGGCCGGGTTGTAGGCCGGGCTGCTCGGTGTGGTGGCCGTCCTAGCGCAGATCAGGCAGCCTAGGCCGGGCTAGTTGTGTGGAGGCCGGGATCCTCGGGCCCCTAGCCGGCCTGCGCACCATGGAGCCGGCATAGGTCGGGCTCCCTGCACGCGAGGGAGGGTAGCCTGGCTGGCCGGTTTCTTCTACGTGTCAGCCGGCCTGGCCGAGTCCAAGGTCGTGTTTCCTGCAACTGGAAGATACGCCTTCAAATGGCCACTCCCCCCCCCCCACACACACACTATAAGTAGGTGTTTTCTTCTACCTTTAGAGGGTGTCACTTGAAGATCTCTCTCTCCACCATTTGTGACCATCTCAAAACTCATAGATCTCCCCAAATACCCAACCAAAACTCTTGATCTCTTGGAGGAGAACCACTAAATCTACAACTCCACCAAACAGATTAGTCATCACCCCACTAATCCCTTAGGGATCTTGAAGTTCTTGGTTCATTGGAACCTAGAACCTTGTTGCTCTTAGTTCATTGGAGCTTAGAGCCTTGTTAGTGTCCCCGATGCTTTGAGAGCCCGTGGATCTTGTTACTTGGAGGCTTCCGAGATTTGGTGAGGACCCTCCAAGTTGTGGAGTGTGCCTCATCCTTGTAAAGGTTATAGTTGTCAATATCAACGGAGACATAGTGTTTCCTTCCCCCATCAACTCTGGTGGTTGAGCACGAAGGAGATATAGTGTGCCATTTGACGGCTACTCGGTGTTCCACTTTGGTGGCATCACACCACTCCAGCGGAGATTAGCTTCCATTGGGAGGTCAACTTCGGGATAAATCTCCACGTCATTGTGTTCAGTTAATCCTCAACTTACTTTTATTTATTGCTACTATTTTAGTTTCTTGAATATCTCGTGCTAGTATTATTTGCTCATCATATAAGATTGTTCACCTAGTTGCATAATCTAGACAATCTATATTTGAGCAATAATCTTAATCGGAAAGATAAAATTTGTAGTTAACCTATTTATCCCCCTCTAGTTAACCTATTCCAACTAAAGAGGAGGATGGAAGAGCCCGTCACCATGGATTCTATTCAAAATTTAATTCAGACCATGCTTGACAACTGGGAAAGAGGATGGAGGGACTAATAAAAGAAATGGCATCTTCATCTAGCCACTCATCGGAAAATGTTACTTTATATGAAAATGGAACCCCTATAACTTCTAAGGAAGATACGGAAACATCTAAGCTAAAAGATAAAAACAATGGAAATGCTTTCGGTTGTGCTTATAACAATGCTCCTAATGTTCAACATCCACATGTAAATAATCTTGGTGCTCCTCCTTTAGTAGATAGGTCTCGTTTTACTAATTGGAAAACTTTGATGAAGTATTATGTGTATAGCTCTTCAATGCAAATATGGAGAATCATTGATAATGGATACAAGCCTAAGGGCCCCCAAGAACTTAAGCTCAAATAATATCCTAGATCAATAACTCAATGCTCGTGTCATGCACATGGTACATAAGGCAATGGAAAATGAAGGAGTCAAGCACATACGGTCATTCAAAAATGCCAAGGAGGCATGGAATTGCATAATTGGTATGTATGATGGAAATGTAAACATGCAACTCTCAAAGAAGTCCGTTCTTGAAAGACAAATTGATAACTTCTATATGAAGGATGGAGAGACTCCAGAAGACATGTTTAGAAGACTCAAGGATTTTTTGGTTGGCATGAGAGATTGTGGATTCAAGGATAGTGATGAAGATTGGGTCAAGGAGAAAATCCTTCTTACCTTGATGCCATACAATGAGAACATGGTGATGAATGTTCAAGCAAGGGCTGATTTCTTGGATCTAACCCCCAATGATGTTTTGGGTATCTTCATTACCTTGAACATGATGAAGAAGTCATCCGATGATGTCATGGCCCGTGTGAATGGAATGAAGAGAACATCTGTTGCTTTGAAGGACACACCTCGTGAAGAAGAGGAATCAAGTGATGATGGTGGTTCCTCATATGTTGTCTCCGATAAGGAGAAAACAGAATATCACATGAAGAGTGTTTTTCTCTTGCCCAACATAAGTGGTGAAAGAAAGGAGACTTTAGATCAAATGCAACAAATAACAAGGGAAAGGAATCCTCAAGAATGAAGAAGGCAAGGACTTGCTTCAATTGTGGAGATAGTGAACACTTTGTTGCGGACTTACCTTTCAAGAGTAGGATTGAAAATGGTGGAAGGCTCATAAGGAAGTCTAACTGCATTCCCAAGGCCAAGAACCTCATGAGGAGCGGTCCACCAAAATCTTTGATTGTCAAGGAAAGTGAATACATATTCGACGGTGAGGAGAGTGATGATAATGGTGAATGAGTGGGCATGGAGCCCATGGAAATTGGTGTCATTCCCTCAATGTTGAGCTCTCTCTTCTCCAACCCAAATGAAAATAAGGTCCCCTCGAGTCACAAGTGCTTCATGGCCCATGGTATATCCCCAAAGGTGACTCGTTCCCTCAAACTTGCAATTTCATCTTCTCCATCACTATTAAATTGTGTTGAGCAAGTAGACAATGATGAAGATCCCCTAACCAACTTTGTAAAAAGACTAGAAGGTGAAACTAATCATATTTGATGCTCTCACGGTTCAACTAAGGAGTCACATGGCCTCATTGATGAACATGAGGAGAGAATCATTTTACTTGAGGGATTCGCTCGTGATGATGCTAACGTAATAGTGGAGCTTGAGAAAGCTCTAGATGATTCACAATGTCTTAAGGAAACCATGGAGGAAACCTTTGCAATAGACATAAGTAAGGTAAAGTTTGATCGTGATCATGCTTTTGAGAAGGCGAAGGAATTCACGGTCCTAAACCATGCAACTAACAAAGGTTACAATGATATCATTAAGGATTTTTATAAGCTTAGCAATGTTCATAGAGCACTCTCAAGTGAGCTCAAGGCTCTTAAGGGTTCATATGATATAGATGAAAATGCTTGTGCCACTAACCCTTTGTGTGTCAAAGAATCTCTCATTGAGGATAATAGTTTGAAGGCTATACTCAACAAAGGACTAGCTACTTGCATCCAAGGGAAAAAAAGCTTAATGATATTTTGAGTAATCCAAACAGAGTTGTTGGGAAGGAAGAACTGGGTTTGGATCTACATCCAAGAAGACCCACGAGAAGAAGTCAAATCCCTCCACTAATGCTATTGTTTTTGTGAAGGAGGAGGAGTTCTAATGAAGAAGTGTAGTTTGATGATATTGCTAAATGTATTGCCCCTAGGACACCACTACTCACAACAACTTTGCAGGAAAATACAACCCATCTTATGTGCTTCTTAAATCTCATGATGGTCCATATATGCAAAATATGATGGAACTTCATATGGTGATGATTATAAGTATGTTATTTAGGTTCCGAAGACCCTTGTGACTAACAAGAAAAGACCGATCCAAAAATGGGTACCTAAGAAAAGAAATTGATTTATTGTAGGTATGTGCTTCCGGTGGAGTATCATGGATGATTGATAGCGGTTGCTCCGCACATATGACCGGAAGTAAAGAAGTATTATAAGACTTAAAACTTCAACTCATCGAATTCTCAAAAGTCACTATTGGAGATGGTTCAAAACTTAAAGTATTGGGACATGTCAAGGTGGTCATTTCTCCGGATGCATCCATTGAGAAAGTCCTCCTTGTTGAGTCCCTTGGCTATAATCTACTTTCCGTTTTACAACTTTGTGAATGTGTCATACATGCATATTTGGATCTCATCACGTGCTTGTCCTTCACACCACTTCTCTTAAAATAGCCTTTGTTGGATATATGGATAACAAAATGTATGTAGTGATTTCTCGAAAGAAACTACACATATTGCCACATGTCTAATGGCTAAGTACCACGTGGGGTGGCTTTGGCATCGTCGCTTGGGCCATGTCGGTATGATAAACTTACAAACTCTTGTGAAGGGTGAGCATCTGGAAGGACTAACAAGTGTGAATTTTTTTTAAAGATCGTTCTTGTAGATCTTGTATTGCCAGAAAGATGCATGAGAAGAATCATCCCAAGAAGTCAATCATATCCACAAAGAGGCCCTCTGAGCTTATTCGTTTGGATTTATTCGGGCCTCTGATATGTCTCAAACGTATCTATAATTTTTTATGATCCATGCCTGTTTTCTATCGAATACCTTTATGTTTTCACATGTTTTCCTTCGTTTTTCGAACGTTTTCATGGACTAACCTATTGAAAAGATGCCACAGTGCCAGTTCATGTTTTCTGTTGTTTTTGGTTTCAGAAAAGTTGTTCTGGAAATATTCTCGGAATTGCACGAAACAAAATATCACGACCTTAGAAGTCATTCACGTACACGGAGTCCGGAGGAGAGCCGGAGGGGGCCATAGGGTGGCCACACCGTAGGGTGGCGCGGGTCCTCCTTGGCCACGCCACCAGGTGGTGTGGGCCCCCTGGCCACCCACCGATGTTGCCCGTTTGCCTATATATTTCCCCCGATGCATAAACCCTAAAATATCAAGGCTCCTTCCACGAAAAGTTCCGTAGCTCCGCCGCCGGATTCGACAAGTTTTGGGGGACAAAAATCTCTGTTCCAGCACCCTGCCGGGACGGGGAAGGACCCCGGAGCCATCTCCATCGACTCCACCGCCATCTTCATTGTTGTTGCTGGCTCCCATGATGAGGAGGGAGTAGTTCTCCCTCGGGGATGAGGGCTCTATCGGTAGCTATGTGTTTCATCTCTCTCTCTCCCATGGTGTGATCTTTATGTGATCATGAGCTTTGTAATCTAGTTTAAATAGTAGATGTTACTCTTCATCTGTTATGCTACTCAAGTGGTTTTGTTATGAGACCTCCGTAGACACTCTGATCACGGTGTAAAGGTGACGGTGTGTGCATCGTGTGAATGATTTATATATTTGTGTTGGACGACCCTATGAAATTGTTGTGTTTGTCTGAAACCATCTAGGTCTCATGGTGATAGCGTGGGGGTTACCTAGATGGGGAATGCAAACTCTAAGGACTGCTTCTATATCCCTACGCAATGATTGGTGTTTGTTGTCCTACCGGAGAGTGGTTCGGAGTAGCATAGTGAAGAGATGATATTTATGCATTCAATTATGTTATTATTGTTGAGAGTGTCCACTAGGAAAAGTATGATCCCTAGGCCTCGTTTCTAAGCATTGAAACACCGTTTACAGTCAGTTCTGCTACATGTTTGCTTGCTGCCATTTTATTTCAAATTTCTACTATCACTTATAATCATCCATATTACTTGTATTTCACTACCTCTTCGCCGAACTAGTGCACCTATACAACTGACAATTGTATTAGGTGTGTTGGGTACACAAGAGACTTCTTGTATCGTAATTGTACGGTTGCTTCAGAGGGATATCTTTGATCTCTACCTCTCTGAGTTCGATAAACCTTGGGTGATCCACTTAAGGGAAACCTTTTGCTATTCTACAAACCTCTACACTTGGAGGCCCAACCCTGTCTACAAGAATAGAAGCGTGCGTAGACATCAAGCTCTTTTCTGGCGCTGTTGCTGGTGAGGTAAGGTAAAAGGTACTCACATCCTCTGTGAGTGCTCGAAGTTATTTCCTTTAGATTCTGCAATTATATCTGTTTGTTTCTTGTTTTTATTTTCACTAGTTAGGCTTATTTTTACTTGTTCCTTGTTGCTACCTTTAGGATTAATGGAAAACAACAAAAATATGACAGAAATTTATAATCTTTATCTTGAATTAGGACATGATGCTTTTGAAGAGAAAAATAAAAAACCTATAGAATTTTGTGTGCATAATAGCGATAGCAATGTTATTAGCATTAATTCTTTGAATACTATTATTTCTAATGCTAGGGAAAAGTCTAAGCTTGGTAAAGCTAGTTTTTATGAAAATGATCTTTTTAGCTTCCCAGATTTAGAGGATAAAATTTGCTCTGATGATACTTTATCTCCCATATGTGATAAATCTAATGATGCTTGTGATATTTTAAATCCTCCTACTGAAAGTACTTTTAAAATACATATGAAAATTGTTGAACGTGTCAAGAATAAATGCTATTTTGGAGATGAAATTGTCCATCCTAGTGATCATTTACTCTTTATACATGAATTATGCGAGGTGTTCAAGTGTGTAGGTATTTCAATGGACCAAGTTAAGAGTAGGATATTCTCTTTGTCACTCAAGTACAAAGCAAGGGAGTTGTATGAGCTACTAGATGATCCTCATCATTTGGAGTGGAAGAAGCTTGACACTCTCTTTTACTCCAAAGTTTATCCTCCTCGTGAACTGTATTTAGATAGGAATTACATTTATAATTTTTGGCCTCGTGATGGAGAAAGCATTGCCTAATCTTGGGGAAGACTGAAAACATTAATACTCAAATGTCCTAACCATGAGCTTCCCGAGGAAATAATTGTTACTAGTTTTTATGCAAGGCTTTCAGGGCATTGGAACGATTATCTAGATGTCTGTTCAGAGGGTTCTTTCACAAGTAAGAAGGTTGAAGCTATAAAGAATCTTCTTGAAACAATTCAAAACAATAATGAAGATTGGAATAACGATAAAGGTAAAGAATCAGGTATAAACTATGAGTATGATTGCATTAAGTATTTCGCTGAAACTACTGATTTTCAAGAGCTTAGTGCTAAATATGGTCTTGATCCTCAAATGATTGTTGGTTGGTATAGATCCTTTGCTTCTCATATTAATGTTCCTAAAGAAAATTGGGACATATATCATGAACCTTTTAAAGACACTTGCATGAAAAAATGAAATTGTTATTAATGATTGCAATAAACTCAAACCTCTAAAAGTACTGTTTCTTATAAGCATGTTAATTTTTGTGGAGCACTTAGACCTTGTGAAAATAATCAAATTGAAGAACAATATTGTATCCATCACAAGAATGAAAAAAATAGAATGTGGGAGAGGGCTCTAAATGATCTTGGTGAAAAAGTTTGTGCCCTTTATCCTTTTATTTGTGAACTTTGCTATGAAGTGGGTAATTTCAATTTTCAATACTTAGGCCGTAATAATAGCCTTTCGAATCCAATGAGTACTGCAAGTTTGTATTGTGATGATATGATCACTCCTAATCAGCACGATGAACTTACATTATTTTTGGGGTGTGAAGAGTTATAAAAAAAGCTATCAAGACCTACCCAACAATAATGGTTGTCATGATATTGGTGACTCATTACTAAGAACTCCACTCTTGGTAGATCATGGCCTTGATGAAGGCAATGGCGAGGATGTACCTCCAAATGAGAATCCCGATGACGCACTCATTCGCATCAAGTCTCGTCAAGCCACAAGATTGCACCAAAATTCACATTATCAAAAGAATGGTAGTGGTGTATTGGGAAGAAGTGTGTCCACTCGTGGTCAAGTAATCAAGTTTTGTGGACTTCACTCCTATGTCTCCCATGTTGAACCTATCAAAATATATGATGCTCTTGAAGATAAAGATTGGGTTCAAGCTATGCATGAAGAGCTCCACAACTTCGGGAGAAACAAAGTATGGTCTCTAGTGGAAAGACCCAAGGATCATAATGTAATTGGGATAAAATGGGTGTACAAGAACAAACAATATACTCATGGACAAGTGATTTGCAAAAAGGCTTGTTTGATTGCTCAAGGCTACTCTCAAGTCGAGAGACTTGACTACGGTGAAACTTTCGCTCCCGTAGCTAGACTTGAATCCATTCGTATATTAATGCATTTTCCACTAGTCATAACTTCATCTTGCATAAAATAGATGTTAAAAGTGCATTTATAAATGGTCCCCTAAATGAGTTGGTATATGTTAAACAACCTCCGAGGTTCGAAAATCCCAAGTATTCTAACCATGTCTACTTACTCCATAAGGCTTTGTATGGCCTCAAGAAAGCTCGACTTGATTGATATGATCATCTAAAGGAGTTCTTAGTAAATCGTGGTTTTGTATTTGGGGTAATTGATCCCACACTTTTACAAAGATTGTAGATGGACATTTCTTTGTATTCCAAGTATATGTTGATGAAATTATATTTGGACCTACTACTGTGGATTTTTTTAGAATAATTTGCTAAGCTAATGACAAGTGAGTTTGAGATATGTATGATGGGTGTATTGAAATTCTTCCTCGGTTTTGAGATCAAGCAATATCATGAATGAACCTTCATTTTCCAAGCCAAGTATATTCAAGACATGCTCAAGAAATTTGATATGATCAAAGCTAAGCCATTAGGATTTTCAATGGTAACAAACGTAAATATTAAAATAGATCATGAAGGTATACCGGTTGATCCAAAACTCTATTGTTCTATTGTTGATTCTTTGCTTTATCTTTGTGCATCTAGACCGAATATTATGTTTAGTGTGGGTTTGTATGCAAGATTCCGATCTAACCCCAAGGAAAGCCATATGATTGCGGTCAAAAGGATTCTTAGGTACTTGCTTGACACTCCCACTCATGGTCTTTGGTACCCATCAAATACAAGTTTTGATCATGTGGGGTATTTGGATGTCGATTGGGGAGGTGACAAGGTGGATAGAAAATCAATCTCGGGTGCTTGCCATTTTCTTGGTAGGTCTCTTGTGTGTTGGTCTTCCAAGAAACAAAATTGCACTGATACCTCCTTCAGGTAAGCAGAGCATATTGCCGCCGCAAGTTGTTGATCTCAATTATTATGGATGAGGCAATGTCTTAAGGATTTTGGAATTAAGATAAATAAAATGCCTCTTTTATGCGACAATGAAAGTGCTACAAAAATTGCTCATAATCCAGTGCTTCATGACAAGACCAAGCATATTGAGATTCGGTATCACTTCATCTGCGTCAACACCAAAGATCAACTTTCTTATACACTCACAAAGCCTCTTGATGAAAAGAGATTCAAGGAATTGAGGAGTGAGATCAACGTCGTATGTGCAAGCAACTTTAGTTGATTGGAAATCTTGCATACACATCTCTATTAGACTTATTTAGCTTTTAGATGCACGCATGGACATAGGAGAAGTGTAGCTCAATTAATGAGTCAACACTACTCATATAATACAATAATAAACAAATCATGCATGATGGTCATTTCTATAAAAAATTGCTTAAAATGATGAGTTTTTGATAATAAACCCAAGATATATCTGCGCGGTGTTATGTTGAGCATACTCACACATGGTGGTTACGACCATCAACCCAATCCTTCTTGGTTTGAACTTAATTGAAAATGGGTCTTAGTTCAAATATCTTTCTCGGGTTCTCATTTTCTATCACATCGAATGTTGCTTGTTTAGAATTTTTTCCATTGGATGTGTGTGAAATTATCATGCTAACGGGTTTCCTCACATGTGTCTATCATCATTCCTCAAATCTTGAAAATATCGCATTCGTATTTGTACATGGTCAAAATTTTAAAACCGACACGAAGATTTGAACACATCCATATGCCACAACACAAAGAATTAAAAGAAGGAGAGTTTTTTTTGCAGAAAAACAGGTCTGAGGCTGGCATGGAGGCCGGCTCGCTCGGCTGGGTGCCCAACCTAGGTCAGCTGGGTCGGGTCCCTGTCCGGCCTAACCCCCATTTGCCCGGCCTAGCCGGCTTGCTAGGATGACTTAAAAAGTCCACGCGGGGGGGAGGGGGCTCCAATCGTGCCCCTATCTTCCCCACCTCTCCTAGCCCAAAAAACCACCATTGGAGGCCTCCAACCTCCTTGCCCCACCCCTCCCCCACCATCCTAGCCCCTAACTTCACTTCCTAGCCCACGAATCTGAAGGCCCCATCCCCGATGTCTCCACTCCACCACAAGGATTTTCCATTGTTGGAAGATTGGAGGTGCTCCCCTCCATTGTTGGTGCTCTTGGGATCTCTACCCACCTTTGGACTCCTAGCTGCATCCTTGATGACCCACAATGTAGGGGGTCGATCGAAACTTTTTCCGTAAATAAGAGTGTCAAACACGAGGAGCAGAAGACATTGACAGATAGTTTTGAGCATGGTTTCACTGTAAATACTCGAGAACAAATGTTTAGGAATTTTTGTAATAGTAATAAAGCGATAACAAGTAAAAAAACAATGAAGGTAAATAGTTGTTGCAAGTGGTCCAATCCTTTTTAGCACAAATTACAAGCCGGTGGTGTTTCTTATAATGGCTAAAACGTGCCTGAGGACACACAGGAGGTTCCGTCTAGTTATTTTCATCACACGTCGTTGATTAATCTCTATCGTTTTGGGAAGTGTTATGTGGGTAGACCTATGCTAGTGCACCGTCCTATCCAAGAGTAATGCACACTTGAAATTACACTACTTGCAAGCGTTCGCAATACAAGAAAGTAATTAAGATACAAATCTAACCATAGCAATAAACTCGTGGTTTCTACTACTCCCTTATGTGAAGTATTGCAAACTGGTGTTTAGTTTTCCGTGACTCCGACAACCCACCATAAGCAATCCAACACACAATACATTCCTCTAGGCACATAAAGGTGAAGTGCTATGTAGTCGACGTTCACATAACACCACTAGAAATATAACAACATAACTTAGATATCAAACCTGTTAGAAGGAATAGGTGAAACTGACTCAATACTATTAGTAAAGAAAGACCCTTCGTAGAGGGAAGCAGGGATTACTCATGTGATAGAGCTTTTTATTTAAATAAAGCAGATATATTAAAAAAGTAATTTTGAGAAGTGTGTATGTCTATGTCAACGTATGGTAGTGAAAAACTTATCATAACCCATGTCAAGAAAAGTGTTTAGACTTTTGAGAGCGGTTTCCGTTTCTTTCATAAGGTTGGCACTCCCCCCCCCCACCTTGACTTTCACAAACCGGGGCTAGCCGTATCATCATGTAGCACTCATCATACAAACTAGTGGGCTTGTTGGCCATACCATTTTCACCGTTCCTTCATGATGTATTATTGAAGATCATCACGCACATCGTTGTGAAGAATGACTCTCACCGATTGTCCCATCAAATCGTAGATGGGATAGTCTACATCTTTTCTATGCTCATTCTCTATGATCATGTTATGCATGATCGCACAATCGGTCATAATATACCAAAATATTTCTTGATCCCAAAATCTAGCCGGTCCTCTCACAATAGCAAATTGGGATCGCAAAATCCCAAATGCTCTCTCTACATCTTTTCTAGCCGCCACTTGTGCATTATGGAAAACACATTGTTTTTTACCTTGCGGCTTCTTGACCGGCTTCACGAATGTTTGACACCTTTGATAGATGACATCCGCAAGATAGTAGACATTGTTATGCGTGCATCCATTTGCTTCAAATTGGACCGGTGTCAGTTCACCGTTAGCAATTCGGTTCATCAATGGTGACCGATGAAGAACATTGATGTCATTGTAAAATCCAGCCATTCCAAAGAATGCATGCCAAATCCAAGTCTCATAATCTGCCACGACTTCAAGGATTATAGTGGAATCCTTTTTCTGCCCCTTGAATTGTCCATGTCATGCCGTCGGACAATTTTTCCAACTCCAGTGCATACAATCAATAGAGCCAAGCATACCTGGAAATCCCCGTGCTTTGTTGAACTCCAGAAGTCTAGCCGTGCCTTGAGCATTGGGGGATCTCAAGTATTCGGCAACGAAAACTTCCACAACTGCTACCATGAAGCGCTTCACGCACGTGATAGCTTACTTTCACCCATTGCCAAGTGATCATCAACTAGATCCGTCGGAATACCGTATGCCAACATATGCAAGGCGGCGATCATATTTTGGTAAGTGTTATGCCCAAGTTCTCCGGCGGCGTTCCTCCGTTGCTGAAAAAACCGGTCATGCTCCATCACCTCCACTGATATGTGCTTGAACAACTCGGTGCTCATCCTAAAACGGCGCCGAAAATATCTCTCAGGATAAATGGGCTACTCCACAAAGTAGTTGCGCATCAACTTGTTGTGCCCATTGAGTCTTTCCCTCGACAACCTCTCTACCTGACGTAGATCTCCCATGCTTTCGCCTCTTCTTGGCGTGCAATGCCAAAAGAATGGCTATATTCTCCTCTTCGATGTCCCATTCTTCTTCGGACGAATCATAATACGAACTCATATATACAAAAAATGTCACTTATTTG
Organism: Alopecurus myosuroides; assembly: GCA_028641055.1. Classification (NCBI taxonomy): domain Eukaryota; kingdom Viridiplantae; phylum Streptophyta; class Magnoliopsida; order Poales; family Poaceae; genus Alopecurus; species Alopecurus myosuroides. The sequence continues at coordinate 183,461,126 of CM054061.1, read as the reverse complement.
AGTACAACTCCCTCCGTCTCAAATTAATTGTCTCAATGTTTGACAAAAATAGATGCATCTAGACGATTAATACGGGACGGAGGGAGTACAATTTCAATTATGGACAGAGCAATTCGGCGCCGTTGCATACCTTTGAGGATTTCCGTCGAACACCTTGCGCGCGGAGGTTGCTATGCTGGCACCGGGTGTTGGCACGCAGGCGTGGTAGGCTTCTGCTCCAATCGGCAGCGGAGGGAACGCCACGACAACGGCGGGAAGCTTCGGCGGTGGAGGGAAGATTTCTTGCCGGAGGAGGGCACTTTTACCACGGCGGCACCAAGCCGGCAACCAGCAGCCATCTGAGTGGTGGGCGCGTGTTGGTGAAACTTAGTGTGATGACCCAGCACACCACTGCATGTGTAGTGCGTAAGTCGATGACATAATACTCACAGAAGGACTTATCCGTGAATATTACATCCCTCAGAGTAGTACAACAGAAACATAGCAGGACCAGGAAAAGCTATAGAATACAAACTTCATTACAAAATCTCGAGAATCTCTTTGAAGAATCAAATAAGATCTCATACAAATGAAACATCAGAAGAAGCAATTCAAAGATCCAAATTGGAGAAGAACTCAAGCTCAGAAATAATCTACTATGGCTGATGTCAGCCCTAATCTAAGGCTTGTAGCAGCTAAGTCTACGAATGGTCTTCACCTACACCTTGATAGCTTCTCTTCCACCAGCGTTGTTGATGACGATGCTGTAGTGGCTAAGTAGTATAAGACTCCACCTAGCTTCATGAGGTAACGATGGCTTCACGATGACGACTTCCATAGGGCTTCAACTCTAAGCAGGGGGTCAAACGGGAACGAATGAATAACGAGTTTTACTCAGCAAGTTCATGATATATAGAGGGTAGCTTGATGCACTAACTACAGCTTTAGACTCGAAAGAGTCATAAGCTAAGGCAAGGTTTTGTAAAACTTTCTCCAAGAGGTTGCTTTTAATTCTGAAAACTATGCCCGTCAGACCATCACAGGAGCTAGAACTTCATGGAGTTGCCTTTCCTGTAGCGTTCACAGTTCCTTCCCGGAACAGGGGGTAACATGCCACATCCTTTTACACTCTGTAGAGGTGCGTTACTTTACCCATGGGCGACCAAGACCATGTTGCACAACCAGGCTCGAGATCCTACCACTCCCACTCAGGTGTGGGGCCCGGTTGTTGGTCCAAGCCAAACCGTGCTTCTCCGCACAATGCATGCCCACCCATTTCTGCCAGCAGGTTGAACGCCTGATTCCACCCCTCACGACGGATATCTACGCGCCCCTGGCAGACCATCATAGACCCGTAGAGTCCGTGGGAATTAAGGGATCCCACCCATGTGCATGTAGTCTCGCAAGACCTACAGCGTACGTCTCTGGCAGCCCGTTGACATGCGAACGAGAAAAGATCACAGCTGACTTACTCCCCCCATAGAAGACCCATGGTTAACGCGGTATTTACGGTGCACCGAGTTCCGACGGCATTTGTGATTAATTCCTAGGTAATATGTTCCCGTGCAGATGGAACCTTCCTTTGACCTATTCATCTTACCATGGTTCCATCCGCCCACCAAATAGAACACTACCACTCGGGTAGTCATTCAATTAGTCATATTATTATAAAAATAGGACCATGTATTCTTTTGAGACTAGGTGGTAATACGATAGAGTTTTTGCAATTAGTTTGTTATGAAGTACTGCAAAGGATATGAGCAAGTGATGAACTTGCCTGAGATTGAAATAACAATAATAATCCATGTCTTCGGGTTTAAGGGTCTCGTAGAAAATCCCGACATCTGAACAATAGCAAATTAGTCATGGTAAGGACTACAGAAAACAATGGCAGGATGATACATGCATAGTAATGAGATGCATCGTGAAATACCCTGGAAAATACCCCAGCTTACAAGTTTAAGCTATGATCGATACAATAACTTAATCACACAGGTTTTAGGTGAATGGTTTCATTACTTGTGGTGATGTGGTTATTACTTGTTTTAGACTTACATGTGTTTCACTTTTACTTAACAAACAATTGTTATCGTGTTTAGGTCATGAATATTTATCACATGATTAAACGAGAAAACAATAACATGTGGAAAATAACTGTTGGCAAGATAATACACATGTGTGATTTTATGTTCAAAAGTGTAGAGCTAATGAAAAAGAGTTTGGTTGAAAATGATGAACTAATACAACTAACTCTATCATCACATAACTTTCTAATAACTTGTGATGATAGCTTAGTAGGTGTGAAAACACTGGGGTTTTATTAATAATGAAAATACTGTTGTGGTAATTGTTTTCTGGTTATAATGGAACACTATAGACTTTCATTAAACTTTTAGAAACAAGTTTATAACTTAAACAAAATGTTTTATGTTAGTCATATTTGAGTTGGAAATATTTTTCTCTTTAATTTGGTATATCATTTGAAATTTTCTCAAAAGATTTGGATAAGATATTAATTTATTAATTTTAAATTAATTAAATGGTTAGGCAAAATATTGTACACATGAAAACTTGGCCAAATGACTTTGAAAACATCATAGAAGAGTTACATCTGTCATTTGGAGCATTTTGGTACATAACTTGTATTATTCTGATTTTATGAATTATTTCTTATATTTCTCAATTTTAAATGATTTAATTTAATTCATAAAATGTTTAATTTTAAATTTTATCAAATATATTTTAAAAGTTGATAAATATATATATTTTATTTTTCTGAACATATACATATTTTATTTATATTTTTCTGATAAGTATTTTTAAAGTTATTGAATTTATAAGATCAATCATTTTCTGTTTTAAAATTGACAGGTGGGTCCCACCTGTCATATTTGATTTTAAATCAAAAAATAAAAGAAAAAGAAAAATTAAAAGGATTGTGACGTCATGGTGATGTCACAGATGACCTCACCCAAGCCCGATTCTCTCAGATGGATTGCAATTGGGCGATACAGTTGAAATTGATGCATTTGATTGTTGCCAGAAGCTAGAGGGAAGTGTGGCCGTCCCGTAGGTGGCGGCGCTACTGCCAAATGGTCACCGGAGTGCTTCCGGCGACGACCGGCGCGGCATCCGGCGGCGGTGCACGGTGAAAGCATGGGATTTGTCGTCAAAATGAAATCCAATGGTACCATGAGGAGCAGGAGCTCACGAGGAGTACAATGAAGCTGTCGGTGAAGCACGGCGTGGTCGAACTCGCCGGAGAGCTTCCATGGCGGTCGGCGACAGACAGAAAAGGAACGGAGAAATTCTCCGTAACCACAGCTTCCCGGCAAGCGATACTCGTTGAGGCGGTAGAGGAGACGATGACGCATCCAGTGATGCCCTCAGTTCCTCGCGAGGTGGCCGGAGACAGCGGCGGCAACTGGCGACCATGAAGCTAGGGTTTCGGTCTCTAGGGCTCTTCTACAGAGAGAGGGGAAAGTGAGCGAGAGAGGAGGCAGAGGGCAAGTTGGAGGCGCCCTCCTGCTTCTTATCCTCGCGGAAGACGGCGAGCAGGACGTGGCTTCACGGTTGCCACGGCGGCGTTCTCCTCTGCCTTCTGGCAGAGGAAGAAGAAAGGAAATTATAACTACGATTTTTGATACCCCCTGTGGTTTCTATAATTTGCAATCAAGTCCTTCTATTACTAAAACTGAGAAGAAACCTATGTTTTCAGGACCTTTTTGTGAAGATAAAAATTATTAAAAAATATATTTGGAAAGATCATCAAATTTACAATCTCACCATGTTTTGTTTTGGTGAATTGGAGCAATATTTGTATTTTTATTTAGGGTGCTAGATTAAGTGATTTTATTGTTTTCTTTTATTTTAATTTATTAAATGGCTAAAATTTTATTTTAGGCATGAATACCACATTTACACAACGCACATATGGTTCACCAAGTGGTATGTTATAAGTGGATCATTTTGGATACAATCTCTTATAGAAAGTAATGTGGTATCACTACTAGATAATGTTTGTATACACTGTAATGAAAATCATCAATAGGGAATTTTATTCCATAACAAACCAAATGGTGTTGGTTAATGAATGGACTTATTTCCTTTTTATATACTATGTTATTTTCAGAGTTATAACTCTTAGCAATCTTAGTGGACATTTTACTTAGGTAGGTGTAAGCCTTATTTGAGAAATTAGGTTCTTTATCAAGTGGAAAACATGTGTGTCTTTGGAACCTATTTGTTTGTTTTCCACCAGTTTCCAAGTATTGATATTATCTCATGTTGTTTTAGGACATGCAATCATTTACATGGTTATATGTAGATGAATTTTTGTTGTTATCTGTTAATCTTATGTATGAAAAGGATTTGGAAAACAAGGTATTAAGCTTGTTTTCATCTACCTCCACATATCAAGACATGTGGATGCAATTACTTGTTATTATTTCATACTTGATATTTGTTTCCATTTAAGATATTACTATGAGTTCCTCATTTCTGATGGGCTTGACAAAGGTTATTGGTTCTTTATTATATCCTAATGATTCACTGGATAATTTCTTATGATCCCTTACTGAGGCAGTGTTGCTTCTTGTGGTCTTTTGTTGCTTGATGTTCTTCTCTCTAGTTGCCACTTGTCTTCAGACCCTGCCTTGGTCCTTTGCAAGTAATATCATTCCTTGATGGTCTCTTGACTTAAGAAATTCACCACTAGAGCTGATAGGATATATTGAGTGGTTCCCAGATACTAACTTCAGCACTAAATTGTAGCTCCTGATGAGATGAGTTCATTTGAATCCATAACCATTTCCTTCTTATGGTGTATTCAGTTATGATGAAAAATAGATGATTGAAACTCAGTTGTTTTAATGCTTACATGAATATTCTGTTCACAAGGTTGATCTGACCTTGTAATCAAATTATTCTTATATAACATCAAACACTTGGATTTCAACTTGTTGCTTGTTTTCTTCCTTATCTTGGTTTCTTCCTTACTTATAAGTGGTTCAAATTATAATGTGGTTTATTATTTTCTCCTTTTTATTCTATTCCTTTTATGGATCATGGTTTTATAGATAACAGCATGTAGGTGTATTTTATAACATCAATTTTCCCTATGCATATAAGAAGAATTTGTTGACAAGTTTGCAAGGCTTGCCCTCAAATTACTTTTATATACAAATGGCTGATAGATACAAGGTTATCAAACCTTACATTTATTTGTATATGACACTCAATTGTTAGAGCCTACAAAAGTGATTTGTTAACAAGGTTGCAAACTTGTTACCAAACTACTTCTATATAACACCAACATTAGAATACCACATTGTTTCTAGATAGTTTAGTAAGAATTGATCTTGGTGTATGATTTTCCAAATTCTTCAGGATAGATTGAGTTAGTACTTCTAAGACAACCTAAAGAATCCTTCTGTAGATATCTAGTGGTAGTTCCTCCTTTCTTGTGGGTTGCTTCTCTTACATAATGTATTTAGAGAAGATTTGAAACAGGTAGAATGCTTTACTTTATATTCATCACTTTATTACCTTTGTCATTCATAATACAGATATAGATGTTTGGGAATATCATAAGTAATGATCAGGGTTTAACAGTAGGTTAGGAAGTTTTACTTCTTCTTTAAGGTATTTCTTTTATGGTTGATGAGATATATACATATTCGATAAATATGTTAATACAATTATTATGTCATTTCTCACTTGTGAGTTTGAGTTAACACTAGTTTGTATCTGTTATGTTCTATTGAACCTTTGTTATTTGATTGTGAAGGTGCACTTAATAGTTAGGAGATAATTTATAAAGGTGTGGTGTGAATGGTTGATAACTTAGAGAGTTATTATTTGAGAGGACATAACATCTCTGTTGATGAGATGGTTCAATTGTGGATTACTCATTGGTGGAAATATAATTATCACTTATGTGATTTGGATACTCACCCCTCTTTGAGTTGTAAATACCTAGTGAATTATCCCAAGTCACTTAGATACTTATGGTTAAGATTGTTGAGAGTTTGTGTTGGTCACAACCAATTATGGTTTGTGTAACCACATGATTTGGTTTCTTAAAATACTTGTTATAAAGATCATTCCAAATGTACTTCTAACCAGATGATCTCAACCTATTTCATCTTGTCAAGTGAGACTTTGGTCATTTTGATTTGTTTAAACTTTCGCGCCAAAATTTCCCGTACTTTTAGATGCATGCTTTGCAAATACACATATTATATTTAGATCCTTATAAACTTCCAAACACTGGGATGTTACACTTAGACTAGGCAGAATGACGGCGCGGCAAGAGGGCCGGGTGCCGGAAGAGATGTGGAAGAGCGATGGAGGTGTAGTAATGGCAACTGCTGCGAGCGCGTGGAAGTTTCACACGGCGGTTGAGAGTTCTCGTGAGCTCAATCGTCCAGCGCGTGGAAGAACACGCATAAGATTCTGGGCGCCGGCTCCAGCATTTCTCTGCGCGTTGGACGAAAATTTCCACGCGCCGGGTTTTAGCGCGGGCCGCTTAATCCACACGCTCGTAATTGGCGATTTATCGCCGCGACGGTGGAGCATGGAGAAGTCGCGCGCCGAAGGACCGCGGCTTTTTTTTTTTTTTTTTTTTTTGAGAGTACGCGAATGCGTACCTTAATTTTATAGAAGAAGAGAGCCAAATTTACAAGACAGGCATGCCCACAGGGAGCAGCCAGGAGTTCTCCAACAGAAAGAAAGAAAGCTACTCTCTCGCTACAAGCTGTGCTACTCCAACTCCTCGCTCAGTACCAAACCTCAAAGCGTTGAGCTCCTCCAAAACCCTAGCTGCTATCGTAGTGGCATCAAATTGGCCCCCTCTGTTTGAGAAGCACCAGGCGTTTCTGTTCTTCCACAGGGCGTGGCAGGCAGTGCCCACTAAGGTGTCGAACCAGCGCCTATCCTTTGCGCTAAAACCTCTCCTCGCCAAGAACCACCAGCCGTATAGGGTACAGGTGCTGGAAGGTTCTACAAAGCGCAGCCCCAAGGCTCTCCTGCAGCGGAACCAGACCTCTCTTGCGTGCACGCACTTCCCAAGCCGCGGTCCTTCTCCCCCGATGCATGTTTCGTTTGCTTGCAGGAGAAGGACCGCGGCTTGGGAAGTCGTTTCCATTGCCTCGGTTGCGTCGATGATAGTAACAGCCATGGCGTTAGGGTAAAATGCTCCAGGGTTGCATGCAGTTCTCTCGTTGTCAAAGCTCACGCATCGTGTCTGATCTCGGGATCAGATGGCTCCAGAACAAACGACAATTCGGTGTATCAAAATCCAGAGCATGCACAGCCTGCCACACGGGCATCGTGTTACTATATGGCCGGTGAGATCCAAACGTAGAAAACCATCAGCGCATGACCAAGAACTGCCGGCCCGGTACACCAATCCATGGCTGGCAGCTGGAACCCACATTCGCCAGATCACGCTGCCCCCACCTGTCAGTAAGACATCCAACGAGTACTACACGCGTATAAAGGACAGGACGTCTCTTGGCCACTCGCCGGCGGCAGTGAAACGGGGAGTGGCAAATACTATACGCGTAGCCCCCTGCAGCTACACTGAAATAGCGGGCGCGCCCCTGCGCGGGCGGAGTACTAGTGGAGGAGTCGAGGAGAGAGATTGGCCAGTCTGTTTTTGCGGACGGGTCCTTCTGGCCGGACGAGATGCTCCCGTGGGCCACGGCGGCGGAGGCGGAGGCGGCGCTGGGGCGCGCCCTGACCACGGCGGAGGCGCTCTGGTTCCGGTGCACGGCCACGACCCCCGACTACTACCTCTACTGCCTCAACATCCTCTTCCTCCTCGTCGTCTTCACTCTCGCGCCGCTCCCCGTCGCGCTCCTCGAGCTCCGCGCGCCGCGGGCCGTCCAGCCCTACAAGCTGCAGCCGCGGGTGCGCCTCTCGCGCTCCGACTTCCTCAAGTGCTACACCGACGTCATGCGCATCTTCTTCCTCGTCATCGGCCCGCTCCAGCTCTCGTCTTACCCCGCCGTCAAGGTCGGTTCCGCCGCCAACCCGGTTCTCTCTCCACTCTCGTTTTGGTGTATGAATCTGTGCAATGCGTCCTGAGATTTGGGGAGGTCTTCTGCCCGATTCCATCGCTTATACAAGTTAGAATTTGGATTCCCATGCGCGTGCCCTTTTGATCTATCTGTTCGTAGGCGCGTGATTTCAGGAATCTGCGATCTGGGTTCTGCTGCAAACCCTGTAGAACCAATCCACATTTTCCGAGATTTCCCATGGTTTTCGCATATATCAGCAAAAAAAAAGGACTGGTGTCACGCCTTGTATGTAGACAAAAAATAAACTGATCTCTCCAATCGCTGCAGATGGTGGGAATCCACACGGGGCTGCCACTGCCGTCTCTGGGGGAGATAGCGGCGCAGCTGCTGGTGTACTTCCTGGTGGAGGACTACCTCAACTACTGGATCCATCGGCTGCTGCACGGGGAGTGGGGCTACCAGAAGATCCATCGCATCCACCATGAGTACACGGCGCCCATTGGGTTTGCAGCGCCATACGCACATTGGGCGGAGGTGCTGATACTCGGCATCCCCTCCTTCGTTGGGCCAGCCATTGCACCAGGCCACATGATTACCCTCTGGCTCTGGATTATACTTCGTCAGATGGAAGCCATCGAGACGCATAGCGGGTAAGGAATCTTCTATGTAGTCTCTCTCTCTTCCTGATTATTTCTAAGAATTTGCAGCCACTAATTATACATATATATATGTGACGATTTAAGCAATTATGCAGTATTTGGCAAAGATTACATTTTTCTGCTGGTGATGGATGTATTTGTTGTAAACGAAGTTGGTGGATGATTGAGACGTTAGCTTAATTTGGTACTAATTACTGTCAAAGGGTGGGGAGCCGCACAGGCTACTTGAAGGCGTAGCTGGCTGCTTACCTGAAGGTTTCTGAGCATTAGAAAAGTCATAGCTATTGGTTAGAAAAGCCATAGCTGGCTGCTTATTTGAAACAAACAAGGTGATGAAGAAACTAAAATAAAAAAGTCAACATTGCTTGCCGCTCTTTAGCAGGACAAAACAATTAACACAGAGAGTCTACTTTTTAAAGATTTTTATGGCTGTGGTTTTAATTCATGTGACCTGATAATTCTTGCAAAAATAGTTTTTCCCCTTAATTACAATTTCTCTGTGCTAAGAGATAAGGATCAAAGCTACACATCTTGAATGCATGATTGAAATGTTTTTAATAAGTACTCCCTCCGTTCCAAATTAGATGACTCCCACATAGATGTATCTAGACATATTTTAGTACTAGATACATCTATTTGAGAGTCATCTAATATGGAACGGAGGGAGTAGCTTAGAAATCCAAATAATAGGATGTGTGAATAGCTAAGCCACAAGACTTTTATCCAGTTTTTTTGTGGACAGAGCTGGTTTTGTTTAGGGGATAGCTGTCCATGAAGGCATTTCTGAAATTTATCTTGTCATTTTGCAGCTTTGATTTCCCATTCAGCCTGACAAAGTATATTCCGTTCTATGGAGGAGCAGAATACCATGATTATCATCACTATGTTGGAGGCCAAAGCCAGAGCAATTTTGCTTCCGTTTTCACGTACTGTGATTACCTATATGGGACTGACAGAGTAAGTCTTCATTCCGCAAAGGCACTATTCAGGACCTCAGGAAGCATAAGATATCTAATGTTGAGTTTTTTCTGTTTTTGTTTTGCTCTTTCAGGGTTACAGATTCCACAAGGCTTACCTAGCAAAGGTAGTTTTTCCTTCCTGCAACCATTATTATGCAAATTAAGCTAGATAGCTGATTTTATTTCTTGCCCATCTGAATGAAATAGTTGAAGGACCTGGGGCCAAGCGATGGCGAAAAAGAAGAGGCCAACGGATTCAATTACACGAAGTTCGATTAGATGGCGTTGTCAAATCAGCATCTGGATTAGATGGCCTAATACAGTGAATCATGAGTGCAGCCCGGATGATCTTGTTCACTTATGGCATTGTCAAGTACAGTAGATCTGTTGAGTTAGGCATGTGTAGTGTTCTGAGTTGTCATGTGTTATGTTTATTTGTTTGTTTGCAGTGTTCGTGAAACATGTGTGGAACTCTTGTGCTGACCAATAATATTTTCCAGATAAGCTCAAGTTAGCCGGCTATCTGCTATGCGCTGGCTTTTATAATAATAGAAAGTGTCACAGTGAAGTTATCCTATTGATTTCACGGTGAATTTTGTTAAGTTTTGTTGTTTAGAAAATTGCAACTAAAGGCACGTCAGCCATAGTGATCGGTTGAAAATGGTTGTACTAAGCTATGTTGTCTATTTTTTTAAAAAAAAGTAAACAAGAGGCATCCGTTCCAGTTTCTTCAGTTATGCATTACATAGAAGCATAACACAATTTGACGTTTTACAGTTAACCAAAAAACTGAAGTATCAGCAATTTGAAATGATTGTGTCCATAAAATATGAAATAATATTGATAACTTGAAACAGCAAAAAAATGACCTTTGTTACCATCAATTAAAAGCATATATAGGAACACTTGTCTGATCCAAACCCAGCAGAATAATCCAGTCAAATAGCTAAAATCACAATTACAGTTGAACACTTGGTATCCACTAACCCATGAAAATAATTATTCATATGCAGAGAGATCGCAATGTACATTTGGTAACGATGAGACTAACAAGTTACAGAAACTGGAATACTTATAATCCCTTGGCATTCAGAAACATGAAGCACACAAAAAAAAATGATGACTCGGAACACATAGGATATCGAGGAAAGGTCATCTGAAAGAGCCCTTGGAAGTCATTCAGTAACGGCGCAGGGGGAACCGGTCCAGGAGCCTCTCAGATGGGCACTCGTAAGCCATGTGGCCACGACCACCGCAGTTATGGCAGATCATGAAGGCACCACCCATGCAGTCGCGGCTCATATGGCCAACCTGGTTGCAGGCCCGGCAAACCACGTCACTGTAGCCGCCACGGAAGGGAGCACCACCAGCACGGAAGGGGGCATCGCCACCACGAAACATGGCATCACCACCACGGAAGGGAGGAGGCCCACCCCTCTCAATGATCTCATCAGATTTGGGGCACTGACGGGCCAAATGCCCTGCAACATGACACAGGTTGCAAACAGGCTCATTGGTGCAGTTGCGGGCGAGATGGCCACTCTTCCTACAGTTGTTGCAGGCCTTCTCGTTGGTGCACTCCACGGCAATGTGCCCTGGTTTGTAGCAGTTGTTGCAGAGCTTCACTTCTCCAGGCAGCATTGGCGGAGCAGTGCAGTCTTTTGCAATGTGGCCTGATTTGCCACAGTTGCGGCATATCCCTTCATTTGGGCAGCTGTTAGCCATGTGCCCTGGCTCTTTGCAGTTCCAGCAGAGATCTTTGGAAGAACACTCGGCAGCAATATGCCTGCAGAAGTCAAGAAATGACTGAGCAATGTTGCCTCAAGAAAACGGTGGAAAATGTACTATCTAGGCTTCTTGGTCACATGGAAGAATAATTTATGAGCTATCAACACCTTAATATTCATGATTTATTGAGTGTTGATCATTTTTATGATGCTTATGATTTACATACAGTTCAAGCTTGAAGTCTCATTATTCATTAAACAACACCTTCCGATGACCTATTTCTATCCCAGAACAAACTATAAAAATGAAATAAAACCTTGTATTCCGTACAAGACAATAACATAAGATGCCTAACAACTAAAACAACAGTGAAGCTTGTTTTTAGTCTTGCGAAACAAATTCAAATGCTTATCAATCGGCACCAACACTTGAATTCTCATCAAACATGAGAAAGAACATAAGGTGCCTCAAAGGTAAGCATCCACAAATAATTGCAACCAACAATCGTATGACCATAATGTAAGATATGCACTGCATGCATACATTCACCTCAACACAGTTTTAGAGGCGCAAAACAACAGTACTGAGAAGCATCGGAGCCCTTATGAGATTTTATTTACCATAAATACTCCGTCTGTTTAGTTTGCCAAAATGTCTTACATTATGGAAGGGAGTAGTTATTACTGGATAACGAACATAGCTCTAGATACAATATGGCAAAAGACAGCAGGCTATTGGGTATGTTATTAACATGAGCTAAATAGAAGATTGAAAAATCTGCACAAGCAAACAACTAATAGTCCTTACCCTGGAAGCCCACAGGCATGGCAGACGGCCACATTTGGACAATCCCTAGCAAAATGCCCTGGACGCTTACAGTTGTTGCACAAATCACTAGCAGACCTGCAGGAGAAGATAAGAAAATAATTAGAGGATACACTACTCCCTCCGACCATCATACAAACCAGGATTAAATGCAAGGCCTTTTCGGGTAGCATTATGGGCGTCAAACACAAATGATTACGAGAGGAAGCAGTAAAGTTTGGATGTACGATGTCATGTTCATCGTGTTTCATTCAAATAAGGCAGCTCAAACCTGCTCGGACCACGGCGGCTGTCCCTGTCTCTCCGGTACGGTGCGTCACGGTACGAGGTGCGTTCAGTACGCATCCTCCGGTCCTTAAGCGGTGGGCTTCGGCTCCTCATCGTCAACCCTTCCTTCTAATCTCCTGCCTCCAATCTCCCACCTAACTGTGACACCAAGCGTCCAAACCACAAAATCCACAACTCACGCTTTTCTTCCTTCCTTCCTTCCTTCCTCCCTGTCCACAACAAAACCATAGCCGAAATCCACTCCATGAGGCCAACAACCATCATCCTTTACAAATCACACGGGAAAATTCCAACAGTAGTCGCACGAACTTCCCCAAATTTCTGCCATCAGTTTGCACAACATGCAAGCACAATCCGTGGACCTAAATTTCTCCGAACACGAGGTTTTCCTCCCTCCACAATACGGCTACCCAATTTACAACATATAAAAAAATAGATTTTCGTTTACCACCTGATTCTACAAGCATCCTACAACCACTTCAGCACATATATTATCAATATAGGGCGCTTCGACAATTCCCCACACCCCATGCTCGTATCATACAAAGCCAAGCTTGAGCGAAAGAAACCCTAGGTATGGCTAATTGGCGACCACGTCGGGTTACAGCAAACAGGCTCGCATCTATCCCAGCTTAAGGTACGAAATCTCGTGGGAAACAGTGATTTTCGCTCACGCAGCGCGAACTAGGGCAGGTGAAATCGAAACAGGGCTTACCGAGGGTACGGATCTTCAGAAGGTGGGGGAGTGGAGGACGACTGAAGGTCTGAAGCAACGCAATGAGACCGGCGCCAACGACGAGGGCGCTTCGGGTCACCGAAAGAAAGCCGTGGCGGCGACGACGAGGAAAAGCGGTCGCGACTCGCGAGGTGGGATTTGGGATTGGGTTGGTCCGAACCCGGAACAAGACCTGGTCGGGAAGACGACACAGATCCAGCTATAGCTGGCCAGACCGGGTCCGATTCGTGAAAAAAAAAACATGACCAGTATGCGACACGGCTTAATCGTGTTGGGCTGATCCACGGGCTGCGTTTTTAGGACGGGCACGGAACGTCAGGCACGAATATGGCCCGTGGCACGAATAAGCGTGTGTAAAATAGATAAAAATCAGAAAAAAGTAAAAATAGCTATAAAATCTAATAATAATAATAATAGTTAATCGTGTCAGGCCGTGCCGGTCCACAGTTTAAATCGAGGAGCGACTCGGGCACTAACGGGCCAAAAAAATCCGTGTTGTCGGTAAGAAGGGCACACATGACCTTTTTGGTCGTTCGAGCTCCAGTGGATGGCTCCTAGGAAATGCACCACTTGTATGCGGCCGGGACCATCCACTATGTACGTGTTTGGCATACTGCATCGCTTTTTGCGTTTCATTTGGTAGTTTGCATTACAGAATTGGCATCAGTCGGCACGAGGTCAACCAAACAATTTGCTTATGTGTTGTAGTGATGATTACCTCCCGGCATCATACTTGTGACCATAATGACTTGCAACAAGCAGGACGTTGGAGTTCACTAACCAACACAGCACGTCCGGCAATAGCGGAGTTTGCGGCGGCTGGGAACAACGACAGTGGAGTTTGTTGTGTTGCGAGCGACAATAATGGAACGCATAGAACAGAGAGGTTGAAGGTGAGATAAAGAATCACACAAGTTTGGACATATCTACGTGACACATCCGTGACGAGCGACGATCACGTCGACAATAGTGGAGGTTGTTAGTGAAGATTGCAGTGGTTGCGTATGGCAACGATCGAGAGCAGAACACAAAGATTTTGAAGAGGTGATGTGGGACAAACGCCATGAACATGTTGGATTATAAAAACGTCATGAACATGTTCAATTTACAAGCACATCATGAACATGTCCAGTTAACCGGCACACCACGTCGGTGACGATAGAGTTTGCAGCGATCGTGAGTGGCTACGATGGAGTGCAACTTATAAATAGGTAGGTGAGGCACATAAGCACATCATAAATACCAATAGAACCTACCAATTGCTTCTACACCGATGGGGCTCATGACGGCGACCAAAGATTGAGCGGAGGTTGAAGAAAATACGTACACTAACTACATTCTAAATATGCATATATGTAGTATAAGATTTATTCGTTTACGACCACCAAAACACAAAACTTACAACAGGAGGGTAGTGTGAAATGATGAGATGATGCTACTCGTTAAAGGAAATTTCAAATGGTCGACCGTGCGCTAAATTTAACAAAACTAGTTTAAAATATTTGCAAGCATGAACACAAAATTAGTCTGTAACGGTTAACGAAAGTTTGAACTGATTGCCGGAATGGAACCATATCACTAATACGCATATTTTTTTAGTGTAGAGCTTGTGTTGAATCAAACTAATGCTGCATTGATTCAAAGAGACATGTTAAAATAAGATAAGCGAGAGTGCGGAAGTAAAAGGCACCTACGAGTTTGCATGCCCACCGCTCGCTTTTGTAGCAGCTTGGGCTGCTCCATGGAAACTGTTGATTCGACCGTTCTCAGCGGGTCTGGCTGAGCGCTGCTTTAAGCAGTTCCAAACGCGCCCTATGTTGAGCAAAGAGAGGCTTTTGAATCGATTCCATACTCAAACCTGCAATAGGATGACTGACTAGTGGGTGTATTTAAACACCAACTTTGATACTGTATTTCTTATTGTCGAATAACCGACTCGACATATCCCCCGGTGAGACTAGGAAACAGTTGGGCGTTGGTGATCTCGTCGGCTAACAGGGGGAACGACTTACCCAGGTTCGGGGCCCTCGAAGAGGTAAAAACCCTTACTCCTGCTTCTCCGGATTGTATTGACGCGTGATTACAACGGCGGGCGCCCTAGTCGAGAGATTGCATCTCGAGAGAGGTGGCACCTATGGTGGCAACGATGAATAGATGCCTCCACAGGTGGTTCTCCTAGCCTTTATATAGGATGCTGGGTCTCGAATCCTTACCCGGGTAGATTTACAAACCCTAACCCTAGTCGTTTGATCTTCCAGTTCTTGACCCGCAAGTCTTGCGAGTGGGACGTAGTTGGGCCTTCTGGAAGGTTGGGTAGCTCCTTGTACTGGGCCTTTGCACCTTAGCCTAGACCGGATAGGCCTGTTAGGGGGACTCGGGAAGTATCCCTTCAGTAGCCCCCGAGTGTTTATTCGACTGTGAAGAGTCGGGTAAGCACTCAAACCTTGTTTGGATTCTGACGGCTGAGCAACCTAAACTTCTTGAAGGATGTGTAAATCCCATGTGAAAAAGGCTCGAGTATCGAGCTGATGAGTATGTTGTATATTAGCTTTTTGGAGAAGGATGTGGCTCAGTCGCTTGGTTCACTCGACGGATCGGGACCAATTAATTGCACTTGAGCAAAATCAGTTCTGGCCTACACAGTCTCAAGTCCTCCGGATCAAATCTGGATAGGTGATCATTGCGACTCGGGCCGCAGAGGTCTTATCGAGTCAAGCTTAACCTTTTATAAGGGGTATCTGGCGCGTCTGCCAGAATTTTTCATCATGCCGCTGGCACGAAAAATTACCGGCGGACGCATCATGAGTGCGATTCTGGGTCCAAAAGACGGATCCTTGGGTCTTACCTTCGCGTTCGTAAAACGCAGCATCCAGGTGTGCCGCGATGGCTGTACGACCCAGGGTTTGAGAATGATGCGCGATGTGCTTGTACATCGGAGTCGCGATTTTTGTTGTGTTGGGAGTACACTTGCAATTATGCTTCCAGGGACTAGCGAGTCCCATTTCATTCTCTTGAAAAGCAGCGAGTGCAACTGTTTTTGTAATATTCGAGTGAAGCGAGGTTTTTCTTCTGGACTTGTACGAAAGTGATTTCATGTATTAGCATTTTGATGACGTCATGACGCACCCGTCCGCTCCCGATGAGACGTGACATAGTGGGACAGGACGTGGTGGTCCCACCATGTAGCTTTTTGGCCGGAAACGAGTCGTCGTGAGTCGTTGTGCAACCGCCCCTGAGCGTTTCACCTTCATGCAGCGCGTGGAGGTCGGGATTACCGCCACGTGTCTTTCCCTAACGAAGATCAACAACCCAGGATGACCTGGCCGCAGTATAAAATGGGGTCTGTGGGGGAAATTACTTTTCTCCTTCGCCTTTCCTCGTCTTCTTCCTTAGCGCCTCCTTCTCACACTTTGTCCCATGCGGAGATCTCCATGGCTGGTGGTGGAAAGAGTAAGCACGCCGCGCTGGCAGCGTCAACCAGGAGCGGGGTCGTTGCTTCGTCGGCTTCCCAGAGGAAGACCGGCGAATGGAACTCCTCGAACGTGACAAAGAAGAGCATCACCTAGATGCAGAGGGAGGGATTCATTCTTCCAGAAGACACGAAGCGCGTGCACCAGCCCGGGAAGGAGGAAGACATCCCGAGCCCCCGAGTGAACGAGCGCGCCGCATTCGCGGAGCACATTGCACGTGGTCTTTCCTTCCCCCTTCAACCGTTTCTTCGCGGTTTGCTCTACATTTATGGCATTCAGCTCCATAACCTCCTGCCAAACGCGGTGCAGCACATTTCGTGCTTCATCGTGTTGTGCGAATGCTTCCTCGGTATTCGCCCGCACTGGGGGTTGTGGAGGCAAATTTTCTCAGTGAAGATTCACCGGGAGAAACTTCTTGCGGGTGAGAAGAAACCCGAGGAGTCGCTCACGACCGGTGTCTTTGGAATCCAAACAAACACCAAGTTTCCTTACTTCGAGATGGAATTCATCGAGTCAGCTCAAGGATGGCGCATGAGGTGGTTCTACGTCCACGATACTGATGTGAACAACGTTCCTGTGTTCAACCCTTTTGCCACTTTGAAGAGGAGGAAGTCTTGGAGCCACCCCATGTCAGCCAAAGAACTCAATGCCACGACACCTCTGATGGAGCAAGTCGCAGAGCTCTACAGAAAAGACAAAGGGCCCTGGATCAATGGGGTGCATTGATGTCTACGCACGCTTCTATTCCTGTAGACAGTGTTGGACCTCCAAGTGCAGAGGATTGTAGAACAGCAGCAAGTTTCCCTTAAGTGGATCACCCAAGGTTTATCGAACTCAGGGAGGAAGAGGTCAAATATATCCCTCTCAATCAACCATGCAATTACGATACAAGAAGTTTCTTGTGTCCCCAACGCACCTAATACAAT
The DNA here is from genome assembly GCA_028641055.1 of Alopecurus myosuroides. Lineage (NCBI taxonomy): Eukaryota > Viridiplantae > Streptophyta > Magnoliopsida > Poales > Poaceae > Alopecurus > Alopecurus myosuroides. The sequence continues at coordinate 183,443,532 of CM054061.1, read as the reverse complement.
TGTCAGTTGTATAGGTACACTAGTTCTGCGAAGAGAGAGTGAAATACAAGTAATATGGATAATTATAAGTGACAATAGCAATCTGAAATAAAAATGACAGCAAGCAAACATGTAGCATAACTGAATGTAAACAGTGTTTCAATGCTTAGAAACAAGGCCTAGGGATCATACTTTCACTAGTGGACACTCTCAACAATGATAACATAATTGAATGCATAAATATCTCTCTTCAGTACACTACTCCGAACCGCTCTCCGGTTGAATAACAAACACCAATTCATTGCGCAGGGCTGTAACAGCACTCCTCAAAGTCGCATTCCCATGTCCAGTTAACCCCACGTTGTCACTATGAGCGCCCTAGAAGGTACTAGACAAACACCACAATTTCATAGGGTCATCCAACACAAGATATAAATATCATGCTAAACCACACGGTGCACACACTGTCACCTTTACACCGTGATCAAAGTGTTTATGAAGATCTGATAATAATACCACTCGAGTAGCATAATACATGAAGAGAAACACCTACTTATTCAATTAGATTAAAAAGCTCATGATCATATAAAGATCACACCATGGGAGAGAGAGATGACACACATAGCTACCGGTAGAGCCCTCAGCCCCGGGGGAGAACTACTCCCTCCTCATTATGGGAGACAGCAACGACGATGTAGATAGCAGTGGAGTCGATGGAGATGGCTCCGGGGGAACTTCCCCGCCCGACAGGGTGCCGGAACAGAGATTTCGGTCCCCCGAAACTTGTCAGCGACATCGGCGGATCTACAAATGTTTCTGGTGGAAAAGGCCGATTGATTTAGGGTTTATGAATCGGGGGCATATATAGGCGAAAGGGCGATGTCAGTGGGTGGCCAGGGGGTAGGCCGCGCCACCCTATGGTTTGGCCACCCTGTGGCCCCCCTCCGGGTCTCTTCAGGACTCCATGGACCCTCCGAGAATTTTAAGACTTCTGGCTTTTGAATCGTCCAATTCCGAGAATATTTCCAGAACAACTTTTCTGAAACTAAAAACAGCAGAAAAACAGGAACTTGCTCTGTGACATCTTGTCAATAGGTTAGTCCCAGGAAATCGATAAAAATGACATAAAGTGTAAGGAAAACATGTAGCACATGGCATCAAAACAACATGGAACATCAGAAATTAAGGATACGTTTATGACGTATCAACATCCACAAGCTTAGTTCCTACTCTTCCTCGAGTAGGTAAACGATAAAAACACATAATTTCTAAGGTGACATTCTACCAACATAAACTTGATCATCATAGTAATGTAAAGCATGTAAACTAGGATCAAATGAATAAAGGTTGTGGTTTATAGTTGATATCAAAGATCAATGTATAAACCATTAGGAATAACAAAGTAAAACGTTCCAATGAATCAATACTAAAAGACGATCCACTTTGCAAAGTATATTAAAGGTTCTTTAAGCTTCAAGAACAACAATATAATCATCCAAGGCATCAAACTCTCACAACAACTCCTGTTAGGATCAAGTCAAGTGACACCAATATGCACATTGGAAAATCATTCAAATAATTGTGCACTCAGAACAAGCAAGCGTTCTGTATTGGTTCCTTGGCACCAGGATGTTGTGGCTAAAAGAACATTATGGGGGGTTTGGCTGGTCAATGGAAGTAAGTCCCACACAACTGAAAGTGATCATTAGACAAGAGGAAGTCTTATAATCGAAGTTATGCAAGGAGTAGTGATTGCCACACAACGGATGCACATAGAGCTGGAAGTGTGTGGAAGCTCTCCAATGGAACTAGTGAGGGTGCATCCAACCTACTTGCTCACGAAGACCTAGAGCTCTTTTGAGGAGGCTCATCATTGTAATATACAAGCCAAGTTCTATAATGTAAGTTCCCCCACATAGTTATGCAAGTCATAATATGAAAACTCTCTCCAAACTGAAGCAATGATGCTAAACAAAGCACAAGTGTGGAATAAATGATAGTAGTGCTGCCCCCTGATACTTCATAAACATATCCCTAATTTCTGATGCTCCATGATCATATTTTGCCAATTTCTACATGTTTTCTCCCTTATTTATAGCATTTTTAAACGTTTTCCGGACTAACCTATTAACAAGATGCCACAGAGCCAGTTCCCTGTTTTCTGTTGTTTTTGAGTTTCAGAAAAGTTGTTCTGGAAATATTCTCGGAATTGGAAAATTCAAAGCCCGAAAGTCATATTTTCCCCGGAAGCATCAAGAAGACCGAAGAGGAACCGAAGAGGGGCAGCAGGGGGGCCACACCATAGGGTGGCGCAGCCCCCCCGGTCGCGCCAGCTAGGGGTGTTGGCCCCCTGGAGCGCCACCGCCTTCGCCCTTTCGCCTATTTAAGCCCCCCGGATGGAAAACCCTAAACACCTGATCAGAATCCCCGAAAAAGTTCCACAGTCACCATCACCGTCAACCCCAGATCAGGGGGATTCTGAAGCTATTTCCGGCACCCTGCCGGAGAGGAGATCATCACCGGAGGCCTCCTCATCACCATGCCTGCCTCCGGAGTGATACGTGAGTAGTTCATCATTGGACTACGGGTTCGTAGATGTATCTAGATGGTTGTCTTCTCCTCATATGCATCCATGTTTAGATCTCGTGAGCTGCCTATCATGATCGAGATTGATCTTATGTAATTCTTTGTGCTGTGTTTGCTGGGATCCGATGAATATTGACCTTATGCCAAGTTGATTATAGTCTTTATTTGCATGTGTTATTTGTGATCTTGCATGCTCTCCGTTGCTAGTGGTTATTCTGGCCAAGTAATTTTAGTGACTCCAAGAGGGAGTATTTATGCTCGATAGTGGGTTCATACCTCCTTGTTGCCTTGCTCGAGTGACAGAAACGTGAAGGGGGAAGATGTGATGTTTCCATTAGGGAGAAAACATCGGTGAGAGTGCCCGCGTGCATAATCATTGCTTACATTACACCCTTTGTTGAATGCAATTATCTGTTGCTTGCAACTTAATACCTGAGGGGGTTCGGATGATAACCTGAGGGTGGATTATTATTCATAGATGCAGATGGATGTCGGTCTATGTATCTTGTTATAATGCCCACACTAAATAACATAGTAATCTTCATGTCATATTGTGCACTACGGTGCAACCTTTATTTGTCAATTGCCCAGCTGTAATTTGTTCACCCAGCATGCTATCTTTTATGGAGAGACACCACTAGTGAAACTACGAACCCCGTTCCATTCTTCCACACTGCTAAACAAACCACAACAATTTCCTGCTCTCTTTACTTTCTGCAAGCATACAGTGTTTTTCCATACTATACGTCTAATCTTTGTTTTCAGCAAGACCGGTGAGATTGGCAACCTCACTGTACCGTTGGGGCAAAGTATTTTGATTGTGTTGTGTGTAGGTTCCACGTTGTTGCTGACACCGGCGAAGCGCCAGCACCACCGTCAGTAGCATCAACCTTCCGAAGATTCTCTTTCTCCTACTATTTGATAACCCTGGTTCTTAACTAAGGGGAAAACTTCTACCGTTGTGCTCATCATACCCTCCTCTTGGGGTTCCCAACAAAGTGCATCACCCCTCTCTCTTTATTTTCTCTCTTTTGCCTCTTTGTTCCTTTTTTTATTTTTCTCTTTTGGGATTTTTTTTTGATATATAACCTCACTAGTAGGGGCAACACTCTATTTTACGATGAATCAACACACTTTTAGTACTCATAAATTAAACTGAAATATCTCCGATGAATAAAACTAAATGCTCCTGCCAGTGTAGTAGTATGCAAAATGACAATGAAGCATGACAAGTAACATAATGATGATGGATGTTGTATGGCAATATATCTCATAATGGCTATGGAAATGCCATGGTAGGTAGGTATGGTGGCTGTTTTGAGGAAGATAAATTTCGCTTATGTGTAGAAGAACAAAGTTCTCCCACGGGGTTTGGATGCGCAGGCGAAGTTTGCACCAACTCTCAATGTGAGAATGAGCAATGCACAATACCGAAGAGGCTAGCAAATATGGATGCTGGAAGTGCCAGAAAACTGCAACATAGAACTCACAAGTTAAAAGATTCCAAATAAAATCATGATATCATAGGGCATAATGAAAATCACTCCAAGAGGGTCTGTCGCAGTGACAAGTCACTATTAGCTACCCCGACCGTAGCACGTAACAAAAAAGCCATTATGATTGCTATCAGCAAAGAAAGTCATATACCATTATCCTATCAACTGGTTATTTGAGTGTGGCAAAGTTTCAAGCTTCTAGACCAACCATTAATTTTTTTACTCTACTAAACCAGAAAGTTTACCATTAAGAAAATTAATATCTCAAAACAACATCAAATAATCAAGTGAACCATTTTAATGATCTACAAGCATATGCAAGCTTTTTCGTTATACCATCTACCACACGTAGCATTTTCTACCAAACACCAAACAACAAAAACTCTCCAAGAGGTATAGCAATGAAACAAAAGAGTACTAACATAACTCTACTAGAACTAACAGGTCTGAAAAAGAGATGCATGAAAACAAAGGCTAAACGCAATACCAACAAAAAGTGAACACTCACATAACAATAAGAATGAAAACTAGAGTGTTCTAAGCAATGAAAACAGAGCGTGTCTGTCTCTCCAAAACAATTATGATAGGATCCAACCATAAACTATAGCAAAGAAAACTAAACAAGCTGAAAGCAAAAATAATTGACGCTCCAAGTAAAATTCATATGATGTTACCAAATAAAAATATAGTTTCACTATAAGTGACCTGATAAATTGTTGATGAAGAAGGGGATGCCTTGGGCATCCCCAAGCTTAGATGCTTCAGTCTTCTTAAAATTTGCTTGGATGAACCATGGGGGCATCCCCAATCTTTGACCTTGCACTCTTCTTGATCACATATATCACCCTCTTCTTTTGACCCTTGAAAACTTCCTTCACACCACACTCAAATAGTAATTCGAATTAGAGGGTTAGTGAAACAATAAAAAATTCATGGGTTCTGCATGGGAACAAGTGGTATTGATACTTTTAAACATTAGCTACAGCCACTGATATTTCGTGAAGCAAAAAAATCCACTTGACATCGTAAAAGAGCAAATGCAAGAAAAGTGGCAGAATCTGTCAAAACCAGAACAGTCTGTAAAGACGAATTTTTTCGGGACACTTATGTTGCTCAGATCGAAAAAATTAAAGAACAAAAAAGTTTTGTAAAGCTGAGGAATAAGCACAAAAAATTTCAGTTCATTTTGATTTTTCTGTGAGTTATACGATTTTTTACGGTGGACAACAGAAATCTGTTTTCTGCGTAGAAATCAAAAACCAATTCCAACTTTCGTCAGAAACTTTACTTGGAACAACTAAAACATAAAAATAAAGATACAAAGGAGTTGCTACAGAAGTATACAACCCCTTGACTCAAAGAAAACAGAGAAAAACAATGCAAAAAAAAACATGGGTTATCTCCCTAGAAGTGCTTTTCTTTAAAGTCTTTTAGCTAAGCATAGTAATTCTTATGGTACTCACATAAAGATAAGAGTTGAAAAATAAAAAAGAGCATCAAGAAGCAAATGTAAAACAAATTTAAGTCTAACCCACTTTCTATAAAAAAGAATCTTGTAGAAAAACAAGTCAATAAAGCACAAAGTGGCTAGCATAGGAAAGCAAAACAAGTGCAACTTCAAAAATTTCAACATAAAGAGGGGAAACTTGATATTGTTGAGATGCATAAGATTATGTTTCCCTCTCTCATAATTACTTTCAGTAGCATCGTGAATAAAATTAACAATATAACTATCACATAAAACATTCTTATCATGATCCACATGCATAAAAGAATCAATACTCTCCACATAAGCATAGTCATTCTTATTAAAAGCAGTGGGAGCAAATTCAACAAAATAGCTATCATTATCATTATCATCAACATAATCATCAAATATAGGACGCATATTTTAATCATAATTAATTTTCTCCTTAATAGTAGGTGGACTGAAAATAACATATTCATCATTGTAATCATCATATATTGGAGACAAAGTATCATCAAAGAAAATTTCCTCCTCAAAACTTGTGGGACTAAAAATATCATATTCATCAAAACTAGCTTCCCTGAGCTTAGATTTTTCCATAGCATTAGCAAAAATGGTGTTCAAAGAATTCATACTAATAACATTGCTACTAGCATGCAAGCTCCATAGGTTTTTAAATTTTCTAACTCAAGATAAAGATTATAAAGTTCCCTCATATTTTTGTTGTTTTCCACTAAGACTACCTAGTAAAAATAAAAACAAGCAACAAGTGAAAACAAGCCTAATTAGTGAAAATAAAAACAAGAAACAAAAAGATATAATTGCATAATCTAAAGGAAATAACTTCGAACACTCACACCCGAGGATGTGAGTACCTTTTACCTTACCTCCCCGGCAACGGCGCCAGAAAATAGCTTGATGTCTACGCATGCTTCTATTCTTGTAGACAGTCTTGGGCCTCCAGTGTAGAGGTTTGTAGAACAGAAGCAAGTTTTCCTTAAGTGGATCACCCAAGGTTTATCGAACTTAGGGAGGAAGAGGTCAAAGATATCCCTCTCAAGCAACCCTGCAATTACGATACAAGAAGTCTCTTGTGTCCCCAACACACCTAATACAATTGTTAGTTGTATAGGTGCACTAGTTCGGCGAAGAGAGAGTGAAATAAAAGTAATATGGATAATTATAAGTGACAATAGCAATCTGAAATAAAAATGGCAGCAAACAAACATGTAGTAGAACTGAATCTAAACGGTGTTCCAATGCTTAGAAACAAGGCCTAGGGATCATACTTTCACTAGTGGACACTCTCAACAATGATAACATAATTGAATGCATAAATATCTCTCTTCAGTACACTACTCTGAACCACTCTCCGGTTGAATAACAAAAACCAATTCATTGCGTAGCACTGTAGTAGCACTCCTCAAAGTCGCATTCCCATGTATAGTTAACCCCACGCTGTCACTATGAGCTCCCTAGAAGGTAATAGACAAACACCACAATTTTATAAGGTCATCCAACACAAGATATAAATATCATGCTAAACCACACCGTGCACACACTGTCACCTTTACACCGTGATCAAAGTGTTTACGAAGATCTGATAATAAAACCACTCGAGTAGCATAATACATGAAGAGAAACATCTACTTATTCAACTAGATTACAAAGCTCATGATCACATAAATATCACACCATGGGAGAGAGAGATGAAACACATAGCTACCGGTAGAGCCGTCGGCCCCAGGGAGAACTACTCCCTCCTCATCATGGGAGACAGCAACGACGATGAAGATGGCGGTGGAGTCGATGGAGATGGCTCCGGGGGCACTTCCCCATCCCAGCAGGGTGCCGAAACAGAGATTTCTATCCCTTGAAACTTGTCGTCGGCGGCGGCGGAGCTACGGATATTTTTGGTGGAAAAGGCCGATTGATTTAGGGTTTATGCATCGGGGGGAATATATAGGCAAAAAGGCGATGTCGGTGGGTGGTCAGGGGGCCCACAGCAACTGGTGGGGCGGCCAGAGGGTAGGCCGCGCCACCCTATAGTGTGGCCACCCTGTGTCCCCCCTCCGGGTCTCTTCTTGACTCCGTGGACCCTCCGGGAATTCTAAGACTTCTGGCTTTTGAATCGTCCAATTCTGAGAATATTTACGGAACAACTTTTCTGAAACTAAAAACTACAGAAAACAGGAACTGGCTCTATGGCATCTTGTCAATAGGTTAGTACCGGAAAATCGATAAAAATGATATAAAGTGTAAGGAAAACATGTAGCATATGGCATCAAAACAACATGGAACATCAGAAATTAAGGATACGTTTATGATGTATCATGCATCTGGCGAGCGTCTTCTTACTCTGGCTGGTGCAACCGCTACAAAATCGTCCCAGCACTCTATGGGAGTACTCGGGTTTTTCGGATCCGAGCCGCACTCGCGAAGATGATCTCTCAAAGGACGAATTTGAGGCGAAGATTTGTGGTATCACCAGCCTGAAGAAGGGGGACAAGTTTTCCGCCGTCCCCACGCTAGCCTTCGATTATGAGCATCCTCCGACTATGGTAAGCCTCTGTCTGTCCCTTTGCATCGTTCTAATTCCTTCGAGTACATAACTGATCGAGTCCTCTTCTCTTCCTTAGAACCAGAAGGTTGAGAAGAGCTACCCTCCGCTTCCCGGGATGGGTGGTGGAGCCTCAGATCTTTTGGCGAGTAATTTCGATGCTCCTCCTGAAACCAGTGTCGCGGAGGCTGAGTCCAGCGACAAAAGGGAGGAATACGAAGATGAAGAAGAAGATGAGAATTTTCCTCGTGTTCCCCACAAGCGCGGTAGAGAAGATGAAGACGGAGTGACCTCCAAGGACGCTTCTATGAGTCAGGAGGTGCTTTAGGAAAATGACCTTAGAGTGGTTCACTCTACGACCCCTCTGAACGTGCTCCCTCCCCTTTCTAAGAAACCGAGAGTTCCTGTCCCTTGGGATTTGGATGCTTTCGACGAATCAGTTCGCCTCCTCGGCTCAGTCCGTTAAGCCGAAGGAAGTGTCGAGACTTCGTAGTAAGGATCATGGACGGGGGTGCCATAAGCCTACTGGTAGAATCGTGGGGGGACGTGGAAGAACTGTAAAACGAGAACATAGTTTTACCCAGGTTCGGTACGACGCAACTAGGCGGCGTTCCTACTCCCGCAATCTCACTAAAATCAGGGCTGAAGCCCGAAGTATACAGAGTACAATTGTGAGTATGATTTTGCTAACTCAGCGAGGATGAACTTTCCGGCGAGTTGGCTTCTAGCTAACTTCTGATCTGATGTCTTTCTTTCGCTCCCGTCCGGCTTTATATAGATAGCCGTACCAGGGCTTACAAGAAGGAAACCTAGAAGACTACGGAAAGTATCTAAAAAGGAAAGTAAGGAATCCGACTTCTCCTCCAAGTCGCACCACAGTGGTCCGTGGTTCGGGTTCTTCTGGAATCCGTCTTCCTGCGCGTCAGCTTACTGGTCCGCCCAATGGACTCCGTTCCATTGCCTATGAGCCACCCTGGTAATCCGGCCTCCAGCCAATGCCGAATATACCCCTATTTGGCATATATCTGACAGGAAGGCAACAAAAAAAACGCCAGGGCCTCGAGTCCTCCTGCAAAGGACTCAAGTCCCCCACCCACGAGATCTCCAAATCCGGCGAAGGCGGTGGTTGAACCCGACTCTGTTTCGCCCAACCTCGCGGGTGTTGAGCCGAAGGATCCTGCTGGACCCCCAAGTGAGCCTATGAGACTAGAGGCTTTGGGTAGCTCGCCTAATCCGTTGTCGGCTCCGGACGACAAGGTAATCTTCTTTTTTAAGTAGATTTTCTTTTATCGGGTGCACGTGAGTGCTCCCGATGGGAGTAGCCCCCGAGTCTGTATTCGACTATTTATAGTCGGTTACAGACTCAAGTAACTTTTGCATAGTTTCAGCCAGTTTGTTTTTATCGGGTGCACGGCAGTGCTCCCGGTGTGAGTAGACCGTCAGTCTATAGTTGACCATTTATAGTCAGGTGTAGACTCAAACAACGTCCTTATTGCTTTGCTATTGTTCTTCTGTAGGCCGTCTTCGAGTCTTTGGCTGCTTTTGGGAGTCGTCTTATTGTTGCAAAAGCTGAGTGTGCCACTCTTTTTCATGAGCGTGACCAACGCCTCCGGGACCTCTAGGCTTCGAGAGGTAAACATCTTGAATGCCGCGAGTTGGATGGCTTCACTCTTTTTCCTCTTTGTCTTCAGCGTTTCTGTTTCTCCCTTCAGATGAGGCTGCTTGTGCAAACACCGAGAGGGTTGAGGCTCACGACCGGGCGAAGGGTTTCAAGAAGGACCTAGAGTCCGCTCGGAAGGAGGCCACCGACCAGCTCGCAAAGTCTCGAGCGGATCTAAAGAAGCTAGAAGATGCATGTCAGACTCATGATAACGAGCTGACTGATTTCCTTCGCCCTGTGGCCACGGCTTTGTCAGGTATGTGATTCGCCTGTTTTTGTCGACGTTGCTTGTTTTCGAGGTCTTTTTGGTCTCAAACATTCTTGGGCTTTGCAGGTGCACTTGGAGTTACTCGCACGATCCCTTGTCAAGTTAGGCGCGACGCTCTGATGGATTTCTGCGCCCAGCTGGGAGAGCACGAGATGAAGGCTTCTTCTGTCATCCGCGATAGTTCCCTGGCTCTTGCCTCACCGCACAAGTGGCTTTTCATAGGGAGGGAGATGCCTTCGACTCTAGAAAGCCTTCTACATATTTTCCTTGGCCAGGATGATCCCCTCCACGAATACTCCCTTGCCAAGACCGAGTGCGGCGCGAAGACGGCGATCCAGATAGCCCTGGCGAATGGCGTTGAAGGGGACTTCGAGAAGATGTACTCGGAAGCCCTCAGGGACAGCGCGGTAAAAAAGCTAACTATCAAACCTTTTGATGCCCGCGCTGAGAAGTTAGATAGAATTCTGTCGGAGTTCATGGCTCGTGTTCGCGGCACCAAACCTGTTGCGAGCGAACAAAACAATCATCTTATGACGATACTATTTGCAAAACAAATATCATAGTATCTCAATTACTTGGTTCTATCCAGCCACTTTGTTAAAACAAGAAAGTGCTCCTGTTAATATTGAGAAAACATTTGTCCATGACCAGGAAAACATGGTCATATTATATTAACAACTTTGTCTGTGAGACATGACAAAAGGTATAATAGTGTGTATATGTTTGTACATGTGCATATGAGTTTTTCTCCGAATCTCATATTAAGTGACCACATCAGTTATAGCATAAAAATATAATACTTTAATCATGAAGTAGATTATATTATTGTGTCTTGGGTATATATCGAACAACTTGTAGGATTTAGATGGCATGTCTACTTAAATCTTATGGAAAGATCAATTTCATTTGATTGTGCTGAAGGATTTTTTCCCATTAGATTGTATTTTCCTATAGGATTTACACTACCAAATTATTAAGGGATTATTTCCTATAGAATATGATCTTATGAATCAAACAATTTCTATAGGAAATTTTCCTATAGGATCTAATCATACAAAAATCCCATGTTGTTCCTTTGAATCAAAGGAGAACCACTATGATGGATAAAAAACACCACTCAACCCTGAAACAAAAAGACGAGTATTTTTTTTTGATGGATTGGTTAAACCACACAAAGATTTTGTGAAATTCAATGTTGAGTCAGGGTTTTAGCCTTGATGACTAGCTCTAGAAGTACCAGTTCAATCATTTAGGATGAGAGAGAGGCTTCTCCATGGCAACGTGATGTTGCGCGACCGGGGGAGGGGGGGCTTTACAGCCAAGGCGAGGACGTTGTGCAATTGACTAATCCTCACAATCAAATGTGATGCAACAAGGTAGACGTTAATTCCAACTGCACATGTGTGGTCGATGCTAGGAAGACTGGCATGAATTCTCTTCTCGAGTTGCTCCTATCCATGAAGAGTGTACCTTGCTTCGTCGCAATTTCTTAGAAGTTTTTTCTTCATTGTACCCAGGGAAGCCAATATAACATCACATACCGTCTTTTTAGATTTTTCTTTTAGGCAAACACATGTTTTAGCAAGTACTTAGCTATTTAGAGTGTTTTGTCTTGATTGTTTGGTAGGAGGGCCCTGATTTTCATGTAACAGCCTATCCTAATTAATCAGCAGGATGATTTTCTCTAAAAAAGACACTTTGATCTTCACACACATAAATTCTCGGGCACGGATTGGCTGACTTTATGGAATGCAAAGTCATGTGACTTTTAGTCACTGACACATAGGGCCCACCATATGCGAGATCCACATGTCAGTGACTCGAAGTCACCAAAAAGTCAGCAAGCCAAAGTCAGCTAATCTCAATTGTAAAATCTCACACAGGTTTTTCACAGCTCAATTAAATAGCAGTGCATATGGCTATGGGCCGGAGGAGAACGACAACTCTTTTTCTTGGGCCAGGATGTCTCGCCCCGGATCCATCACCATCGGTGGCGGCGGCGGCGGCGGGCCGGCGGCTACGTGGACGCCGCCGTACTGCACCATCGTGGCGGCCGACATGTCCGACTTCTCGTACCTCTCCTGTCCAGCTTGCGGCTTCCGCGCGCTCCCGGGTCACGCCGAGGGCGCCTCCTGCGCCGCCTGCCGCGGCCCCGCCCCGGAGCGCGTCTACCGCCTGCTACTCTCCGTGGCAACCCACGACCGCGTCTTCCCCGTCGTCTTCTTCGACCGCGCCGCGCGCACCCTGCTCGGCTGCCCCGCCGACGAGCTCGTACGCCTCTTCGCCGCGCACCGGGGCGCCGAGCACGCCGCGGCGGACGCCCTGCAGGGGGAGATGTGCCGCCTGGCGCTGCGCGAGCCCACAAAAGACGGTGCCGAGCACCTCCGCGCCGTCTCCGTTGTCCCGCTGCGCGACGGGTTCCGCCCGGTCGTGGACGCCCTCAGGACGCTGTACTCACGCGGCTGACTGCCATGCTTAGATGTGCTCGACGAAATGCTTCGATCTGTAAAGCTCTCTTTCTGCCACATTATGGCCCAACTCCCAGGAGCAATTCTGTTGTAATTATCTGATCAAATGGTTTGAGAAAATGTTACACTACAACATGTGTGCAATCTATCAATTATATGACCGAAAACTTTCATTGCTTCAGGATCCAATGTATTCTTTTCTGGGAGTGAAACAAGCTTGATGTGAGCCATGTTGGGAGCACGCACAGCACAAGGAAACTAGAGCGGCGCATCATTTGACACGCGATTTTATCTGGAAGAGGACTCATCCAAAGCTGAACCCCGTTAGCCATGTCCATGGCGATAACAGCGCCACCAAGTTGGAGGTACAGCACGTTGGCTTTCAAATGATCTATGGCAGCGATCCACGGTCCGCAGTGTTCCAGTGGTGATCTCGATAAACTTTCTAGCTAGTTATTTCCGGTCTATAAGGGATATCAATTTGCGTACCACGGAGGAAATAATAAAAGCAAAAATGCCGATTATGTAACATGTTAAATGCATTTGTTTTCTCCCCTTGTACACCTATAAGGGTATGGAGTAGTACTCCAACTCACGTACGTTTTCCCTTTCTGTACCACCATTGATGGGGCTTTTCAATCGACAATATAACACGTACCCAATGACCTCAAGAGGGCTACTGTTCCTTGCCTAGATCTTCCACATGGTATCAGAGCCACCTCTTACATGACCTAGCCCCCACAAGCGATCTACACAAGAGAAATCCGAAAAAACCCCAAACCCTAGCTCCCTCCACCACCATGGCAACCTCCTCAAGCCCTGCCTCGGCCCGACTGGGGTCCCCCCATCCTAGAAGCCGATGCCGGAGAACTTCCTTTTTTGGAAGGCGTTGGTGCTCCTGACTCTGCATGATGCGCGATTCCTTGGTCGGCTCGACGACACAGACACCGCACCGGCCCAATAGCTCGAGGTTGAGGACAACAATGATCCGGAGAAGAAGATGACCATCGACAGCCCAGCGTATGTCGCCTGGCTCGAGCAGGACTAGCAGGTGGTGAGTTACTTGGTGAACTCTCTCTCCCTGAATGTGCTAGCTCGCATCCTTAGATTGAACATCGCTGCTGAAATCTGGGCCGCGATCTCTGACATGTTCGCATCTCAATCTCGCTCTTGAGCGCAACATCTTCGGACATCGCTCAACACAGTTAAGAAACAGAACATGACCATGGCGCAGTTCTTCACCAAGATGAAGGGGTTCCGATGTGAACTAGCTGCTTCCGGGAAAACAATCGACGATCATAAGCTCGTCGGATACATACAACACCCTTGTGTCCTTGGTGAACGCCAATTCGGGCACGACACTCTCCGGTTTATTTGGTCAACTCAATTTGCATGACACGAGGCAAAAGATGTTGGCCAAAACAGGTCAAGGCGCTGAGGAATTCATATCTTCAGCGAACGCAGCACGTTGTGGCCGTGGCGACTACCGAGGTGGACGTCCCTCTCCTGACGGTGACCGTCGTGATGACCAGCGCCCCGATGGTGATCACTATGATTACATGCACCCAGATGGAGGTGGACGTGGTCGCTCCCTCTACCGCCGTTGTGAAGGAGGTGATCTCCGTGACACGCATGACCGAGATGGGCGTCGCGACGGGGGTAATCGCCGTGACATGCATGATGATCGAGATGGAGGTCGCAGCAATGGTGGTGGCCATGGCCGGCGCCGAGATGGACGATGTGGGTGTGCACCCCTCACCCTATGTGGATATCACGTGCCAAATATAAAAAATACATGGTCACTCTGCTAATGATTGTTGGTGGCGTTGTGGTGATGATTCTGGTGATGGTATCCTGAGCGTAAGAATGCTCATGTTGCTTCATATGGCGCCGACACCAACCGGTACTCGGACACTGGTGCTACTCACCACATCACGGGGGAGCTGAACAAGCTCACCACAATTGACAAATACAACGGGCGTGATCGTGTCCACACTGCAGATGTTAACTGTATGAAAATAAGTCATATTGATCATTCAACATTGCATACTCCCCATGCTTCATTACAGCTTAAAAATGGTTTACATGTTCCTAGTGCTTCCACGAATCTCCTTTCTGTTCATAAACTCATCCTTGACAATAATATGTTTATTGAATTCCATCCCTATTTTTTTTTATCAAGGATCAGGCCATAAGGAGAACATTGTTCAAAGGTCCCTGCCATGATGGACTCTACCCTCTAGTGCCCATCTCCACTAGATTGCCCCTTGGCCACAGTAAAGCCATCTTCATACACATGGCATCGCCGTTTAGGACACCCCTCTTAGTTTATAATTTAACAAGTTCTTCAAAAGAATAATATTTTACATTCTTCTGAAATAAACTCCTACATTTGTGATCCTTGCCAATTAGCCAAAAGTCATCAATTCCATACCTTGTTTCCACTAGTGTTTCTACTATTCCCTTGAAACAAGTATTCTCTGATGTACGAGGTCTTGCTTATGTGTCGGTTGGCAAGCATGCATATTATGTAAGCTTTATAGATGACTTTAGTAAATTTACGTGGATTTATTTGATCAAGAATAGATCTGAAGTTTATCAAGTATTTCTTAATTTTTAAGCACTTGTTGAACGCAAATTCAATAGAAAATTATCACCATAAACTGATTAGTGTGGCAAAAAATATCTTCCAGAAAATTGGCGTCACACATCTTGTCTCATGTCCACATGCTCATCAACAAAATGGTTCTGTCGAGCGCAAACATCGTCACATTGTAAAAATTGGGCTTGCATTACTTGCAAATGCATCTCTGCCATTTAAATTTTGGGATGAAGCATTCCTCACCACCACCTTTCTCATTAATTTACATCCTAAAGGTGATAAATCATGATACTCCAGTAGAACGTCTGACGTGTGTGTGGGGGGGGGGAGGGGGTACCCGAAAGACCTCCCACGATGGGCCTATCGGGTGCAACTCGACACGGGGTGTCTATGGAAGGTTCTCGGGTTACTATACCGAGGCCCATGAGGCAGCCCAGGATGGAGCGGACTCCAATAAGGATTGTACCAGGAAGTTAGGAAAGATGAGAAACCGACTCAACATCGAGTCCAACTCGTGCAAGGCCCCTGGGACCCGCCTATCTATACAAAGGACGGAAGGGGGTCGTAGCAGGACAACCAACCCTAGATCCAGAACTGCGCTAGATTCAATATGTGCGGTACCCCTGTAATATGTTCTTCCAGTTAATAAGAATCAGGCACGCAACAACCCGTCTAGCCGAGTAGTCCACCAGCGTATTTTCCCTTACGAAACCCCAGGTCCCTCACCATGGGATTGTTGAGGTCACATCCTCTTCATTGGCGTCTTCTGTGGGAATCTGGAACGCTGGTTCCGAGGCTTCTTCGGCTCCAACCTCGCCGAGTTAGGACTCGTTGATCTGGGCGGATTCGATTCGTTTCGGATCCGTTGACTTCACCAGGAACTCATCGGCGTCTCGCCTGGCGTTCGACTCCATCGACGGAGTGTAAACCTCACGTTCGGCGATGTGAATTTCCGCATGAGTCGCGTAGGAATTCTGCGCCTGCAAGACTCTCCACGACCTCAACCAGCCGGGTCAACTGCGGCAGAAACTTTGCCGCCCTCCTCTAGAGAAGAAAACTTCGAGTACCCCTACATCCCTTACCCGCACGTCCACTTCGTTGCGATGCTTATACGGACCAGAGCGGTCAGTTCGAGCAGCGAACACGAGGAGGAAGGCTACTCCGACTCACACAAAAAAGCAGACACCACCGACAATGGAGCACCCGAGGACAGAGAGTAACTCGACGAATATCCGCGAGACCCCCCGCCACCCGAAGATGAGGACCTGAACGGCGAAGGAGATGGACTCGATGGATCTGCCAGATGTCCTAACTTCGAGTCCACGGAAAATGAGCAAGGAGATCCCCCAAGTGCGCATATCAGCGCCACAGTGGAGCGGGCAAGGTTGTTGGTCGAGCAGGGCATTCCCCTCCCATCGGACGCTATCCCAGACGAGTGGGTTACCTACCTTTACATGTTGAGGAGGCACTGTAAGAGATTGAGCAAGAGATAAAAAGAGCTGGGCAACGCACGCCCCAGAAATGGGTGCAGCTGAGGCTTCGAGCAGTGGGGTGCGAAAACCACCTGCACCCAAAAGGCGATCTCGAACGGCAGATATGTCTGCCAACTCCATGAGGGGAACTCGAAAGGCGCTATACCTTGAGCATCACCCAAGGAATCAGATCTACCAGAGAGGCTAGGGCACAGGACGCCTCAGGAAAGGCTCCTCGTTGTGCAAACGTACCTGATGTCGATAAAAACAACGCGAGGTGATCCCCGCAACGAAGTACACGAGGAAATATTGGGAGGCCTCAATGTGGCGAGAGTGGTGGTAGGAGAAAAATCCGCCCGCCGAGAAGCAAAAGTACCAGAAGAGACCAAGAAAGAGAAAGTGAGACCAACTCAGGCACCATGCTACGAAGAGGAACCAAAGGATATGCGCAGCAAGCTCAGACATAACAAGGTGGACAAGTCGCGTAGGGAAAGAGAGGGAGTAGAGGAGACGATGCCACGAGCTAGTAGGACCCAAGCGGGATACTCGAGGCATAACCCCATTGACTCGGATGAGGAAGAACTCTGCGGTTCTCCCCGCTTCTCCCGCGAGATTATCCAAGCTAAGAAGTCGAAAAGATTCAAGCTGACGGCTGAAACACCCAAGTATGACGGGGTCCAAGAACCTGAAGCTTTGTTGTACGATTACCTGACTGCTGCAAGATTCTAGAAGGGCAACCGGGTGACTGTGATGCAATACATTCAAGTAAAACTCATGGGAGCCGCGAGGAACTGGCTGAAGAGTCTACCCAGGGACAGGTACATCTGCTGGGAAGATTTCGACCACGACTTCGCGCAAAACTTCATGTCCACCTGAAAACGATCGGTAACAGTCAGGCAACTGAAGACATGTAGACAACGGTCAGATGAGAACATCTGTGGTTACATACAACGATGGACTGCGCTAAAAAACAGTGTGGAGGACATCTCAGAGGAAACAACAATTTCTAGCTTCAATGAAGGAATCCGCCGGATGGACTTCGAGGAGTACATTGGACAAGTTCGAGTGAAAACAGTCAACGAACTCATGGAAATAGCCAACAGTTAGGCTGAAGGTGAGGAGTCAACACACATCGCCCGCCCTCTTTCACCCAAAGAAGATGGCATGGACACCTCATAAGTGAATGAAGGAAATAGAAGATACAATCTGTCAGACCTCGGGCCCAGAGATATACATACTGTTATGTGCTCCTAGCCATGGACTCACAAGGGCTTCAGGGTACCAGCCCCGGCCGCAACAAACAACGGCAGGCAGACCAGATTCATCGGCACGTAGTCCGGATCCCCGGTCTACTACTCCTTGTATCCATGCTAGTCATAACCAATTATGCATACCCAAGCGTCCACGAGTCGGATGAAACTGAAGGAACGGGACCAAAGTTATACAGAGCTGCTATGTGTCCAGAAAGTGCAACAACAATCGAGGGTTACTAGGGTTACCTCGCCCCAGGCCGAATCACATCGGCAGGCGGGCTCGGACATGGATCATCGGCTCCACAACCCCTCGACTGCGACAACTATGCAGGCATAGCCAAAACTGTATAGCAATGAGCTCAAAACCAACAATCGATCAAAGCAACACTCTAGACATGGAAGTTGTATTAAACAGGTGTTACTAGAGTATAACTTACAAGCAGAGGTCACACGACCCAACATTACATCAGATAACGGAAGGCAAATTATGTTGCTAATCAACCAGAACCAAAAAGGCCTAAGAGGCCGGAACATAAGGCGACATCCCAACCCGTAGATTCCAGGCTGCTACCTGGGAACCCCAAACCACTCGTCGATGTCCATGTTGAAACACCACCAAACTAAGGAACTCCACCTGAACCAAGTTAAAGCAAACATGAGTACGGGAGGTACTCAACAAGACTTAGTTAACCTATTATATATCTGCTTCTTTTAGAAAGAGTTATGAAGGTTATTTTGCGTAAAGCCATCTTTGTTTTCCAAGTTGAGAAAGGAATAGCACGTCTCATGGAGTATTTTGAAAACAGATGAGAAAGCTACCCAACTACTGATATAATCATCTTTTTAAACCACCAATATCATTTCAGCACCTCGTGCTCCAAAGATCACCACCTCAAGTTGTTCCGGTAACTCATGCTACAAGGTAACCCCTCTCGGCATCTCCGAGGAGGCATCCTTCATTCGTTATCAGCAAGTTTTAATCATTCCGTTTAAGTTGTCTATGATCACAGAATCCGTCACCAAGTCGTCCTTAACCGCGGACACGGCTTTTCGAAAAGATTTAACCCTACAGGGGTGTACAACTTTAACCACACATACCAACCAACTCTTAATGCCAGACGTTGGCACTATTCCGGGAAGTGCCGGCAGATGGAGGTTGACCACGACTTTTCCCTTGCTTCGCCTATTCCATGAGTCGCTCCGAGTAGAGATGGACCGCCAATAGGGAGTGGCCATCTCCTGCCGGGTCTCTATCGTTGTGAGCCGTGTTTCAACTAATGTCTCGCCGCAGGCTGTTACACCGCCACGTCCTAGTTTTGCAAACGTTTTTAACATCCCCGCAAATTCAAATGGAACTCTTGAACTAGGCAACTCATGGAACAAACTAGGCAAGTTGAGACCGAGGGGAATCTAAGCCCCCCGTGGATGCACGCTCAGTCTTGGCTCGAAGACGAGAACTCTCTCCTAGGGGCATGAACGAGACAACCACCACAGACCCTCCATGGTCTCGTCATCCACACCTTTAAGTCATGTTAAACAAGATATCTTCACTTTCCACAACATCCTATCATACTAGATTCATTCGCAACTCTGATTCATCAACCGGATGGAGCAGAGATAACAAGCATGAATGACTACGCATAGCATATTTAAGGCTTTGGCGATGAACACAAGCAAACCTATAGCTGCTAGGAGTAGTGGATCAGGATATTTAGGCTATGTATGATATAGGGTAACTCTAACTACTGACACAAGATACATTGGAATCGAATGCATTTGTACGAGAATCAAAAGTCTTTCGAAATCATGTATGGGCAGATAAGAGGTTATGCTTGCCTTGCTTCAAGAAAACCAGAGAAAGACTTCAGGAATAAGTGCTTGACTTGTCGGTTAGGATGATTGAGTATTCGTCAAAGGAGTTGCTGGCCTTCACTTCGGAGTCGCGTTCTACCGAGGGGGAAAAACACCGAAAAGAAGAGTAACAATCAAACATGGCATCGATGTAATGCACAGTATGTATGCATGAGCAAGTTAATGCACTTCGGTGAAACCCTAAACATGCTCGATGGTTTGCTAGGGTTTGTATGTTAACGAAACCGTTTTAGTGAATTTAGTCCCGAAATGGACCTCGGAGGCCGATTCGGGCAATTCTGAAAGTGAGACTAATTTTAATTGCTCAAAAGGGGTTGAAAACATCATAAACAGGTTGCATTTGTCATTTTGAGCAATTTGGTATATAACTTTTAATTTTCTAATTTTAGTGAATAAAAACTTATTTTTCTATTTTAAATGATTTAAACAACATTAAATAATGTCCAGAAATGAAATGTGTCAAACATGGATGAAGTGACATTTTTGGGTTCCAAATAATTTTCTGAACATTACCATATTTTTATATTATTTTTCTGATTAGTATTTTAAAAGATATTCTTTATTAAAGATTAAGGTATTTTCTGTAATTAAAACACAGTGGGGTCCACGTGTCAGTATTTAATTCAAATTCTAATTAATTTTGAAAGAACACGGTGACGTCATTCTGACGTCAGCATGACGTCACATGAACTCAATCTCACAGATCGAGTGCAATTCGCTGGATTCGGCGATGGAATCCAAAATTGGCGGCAAAGGGAGCTGCACAAGGCCCAGGGTAACATGTAGGTTCACGATGGCGCGGCGGCAGACAAAGGTTCACGATGGTGAGGAAGAACCAGAGGAAGAGGAGGGCAACGAAGAGCACGAGGGTGCTCGGGAGGTTACCGGGAGCACGTAGGAGTCGACAGAGGCGCGAGGTGGTGCCGGAATCAGTGGCGGTGAGCGCCGGAAGCCGGCGGCCGGAGTTGGAGGAGAGGCCGCAATTCTTCTCCTCCGGTGCGTCCCTGCAAGCGAGGGTTGGCGAGGATGTTCAGGGGCTCGAGGCGGACCTCCCTGCATCGTCAGTTCGTCCAGGGGCGGCCGGAGAGGCGGCAATCGGCGGCGGCCGTGGGGCGAGCTAGGGTTTCGTCCATACAGAGAAGATACAGAGGGAGGGAGCACTCGAGGTGGGGGGGACTTGGAGGAGGAAACGACATCCAGGAGAGGTCATCCACTCGTGGGGGCGGTAGCAGGACGTGGCGTGCGGCGTCGGAGGCGAGGACACGCAGGTGCTCCGACTGGAAGAGGTTGAAGAAGACCAAAATTTCACAACACCCCGTGTAACTTCTGAAATTTGTAAGGAGGTCCTTGTCTGCCCCAAAACAGCAAGAGAACTTGAATGTTTGAGGGCCTTTTTGCGAAGTAAAAATTTGGAAAAAATAACTTTTGGAAAGCTTGTAAAATTTCCAACAAAACCATGTGTTTCTTTGGTGTAATTGAATTAATTTTCAGTACAAAATTTTGGAACCCATTTTAAGTACTATTTGTGGGAGTTTTCTCAAACCATTTAAATTCACAGTTTAAATTGTTTCAACATGGTTTAAATTTTTGTTCTCATGCATGTATGATATGAACACAACACTACAACCATTTGGCAGCAAAATTTGGGATGTTACAAATCTACCCCCCTTACAAGAATCTCGTCCCGAGATTCCCGAAGGAGAAGAAAGAAGGAACACCGGTTTTGAACGATCTTCTCGAACCTTACGGTTCTCTTCTTGAAGAGGTTGACCCGTAGCATCAGGAAGTGTGGATTGGCTACACCTTAGGTGAGAGGGAAAACTCTAAGGAATTGATCTTCACGAAGATCGAGTATATCATGGGTAACTCATGACAGGAATGTTCACAAAGAACTTTTTGAGTTAACGTGCATGAAACACATCAAGGTAACGGAGGAAATAAAAGAAGGTTTCAAGGTTTTGGACGATGGTTCTCGAGAGGATTTAGAATATGAGCTTTGCACAAGACTTTAAATCCTTCTGGAAAGAAAGGTTGAACAACTTTCGACAACGAGGTTTCTTCAAACAGAGCACCAAGATGGAGAGAATGGTATTGGATACCACAACGTAGTATCCGTAGACGAGGGAGAACACGAGAAAACACTGTAATCATGCGTCGGAGAAAATTTGACACAGGATCATGTTCACTCTTTGGAGTGGACACAGTAGATGAAGGAACTTTCATTCCGTTAAAATTTGTCGAAATCTTTACCAAAGATCATGATGTTACTTCACAGCAGAAGAGGAGTAACCAAAGTATGTTGTAACACCGTAATTAAGGAGGAATTTTTGGTCACACCATGAAGATGAATAACCAACGGGGATTAAAACACCGGAATAAAATAGGGAATCTCTTTCCTATTGTGGTTTATCCGTAGCAATACGTTTACCACATGGTTAAGATCCCATGGCTGAACTAACTGACAAATTCACACAATGTGTGAGAAAACGGAACTTCAAGTACCATCAACTTAAAAGAAGGGAACTGATCAATGGTGGTTACAAAACACCACGAGATGGTTCTCATGATGAACTTGTTTCCACAAGAACAAAGATTTTGGAGGTTCAGCAGAGAGATATTGGAAAAAAGAAAAATCAACTTCCAAGTTATCCTGGATGTTATGGATACCGATAGCAGGCTCATGACAAGCCTTCTATAGGTCATCAAGTGAATGTGAAACTTTGGTTTGGAAGGACGGTGAGAGGAAATTCTAGAATAAGCATCACAGAAATCCTCACGGGGAGTGGTTGTTCTTACAGACTCAAAGAGATATGACGTTAGGCCTTCCGGCTAGTTGTGTCAACCACAACATCAACCATGTCGTATTTTCAAATGGACCTAACTCAGTACTCTTGAGGAAACACCAACCATCGTTACTGCTTGAGATTCAGCTCTGGTTAGTGGGCTGATAACTCAGACTCGGTATGTTTGAGCGAAGAGATTTGCACCGTTTACCAACGAGATACATATGCTGGATTCTCAAGATATGGACTGTGATTCCACGCTCAAGAAGATGAGTGAGATTGCAGAACTTATGAATTAGAAACTTACGAAAGACGGTTGCACCTACATGAATTACTTGCAACAAAACACATCAGAGTCCTGGTTGGGAAGATGATACAAAGATAACGAAGTTTTTGGACTTCTTCTCTTTTACAAATGATCCGTCAGTGGCTTAGTGTGAATGGAAACTTCTTCCAGCAGACGGAGGTAACAACCAACCATCTCAGGAATAGTCCACACATGCATAAATGACTTGAGATTATTCCCAAGGAACAAGAAAACTTTACACGGATCCATGGCGACAACTTTCACCATAAGCACATGAACCCGAGAAAGTCACTTCGAACATCCAAAACACAACTTCGTGATGACACAAAGATGGTTCTCGAAAGTTTACAACATTGTTGCCATTTGTTCAGCATGAACCTCTTGCAACTTGGAGAAAGAAAGAATGTCGTAGATGGGCTCAACAACATATTTATCAAGACACTCCAAGAAGAGGGATTCATATGATATATGAACAAGGCAAAACATTGGTTAGACCAAAGGACATGAAGGTGTACTCGGCCAAAACACCATGAGTAGAAGCACCATCAAGATAATCCTTGAATCTGAACTTGATCTGACGATAGCCCAAATCAAATCAAGGTTAGGATGATAGCATGTCCATTGAGAAGATACTATCTTGCTTCAACACAAAGGAAACTAGACATCCCTTAACGAAGGATCAAGTTAGGTGGAGCTTTTGCCTTTCAACTCTCTAAGTTGTTGTTTAAGCTCAACCAACTAGTCCAGGGTGCCCAGCATAGTTTCTTGGAGAAAGGAGCAATTCAAATTACCCTTTGTTTAGACATCACGGTCAGGCAACCACCTGGTGATACTTCTGGAAAGACAACCAGAATATCACAACCCACCGGTATGTTTTAGAATTCGAGGGGAGGTTTGCTTTTCAAAGCAACTGATAGGGTCTTGAGAGCTTTGGTACAAACCTGACTCTCTGACCATGATCATGCACCGAAATGAACGGGTTTGGTAACACAGTCAACTTCAAAAAGATGCTGGGTGACCAGTAGTGCTAAGATGTTTCTTAGATTTTTCGAAGCCATAAAAATTGCTAGGAATAACTGATGCACACCTCAATACACACCCAACATTCTCGAGCATTTCAGCTTGGAGGAAGGGGGAGTGAAGACGTGTAGGAGTATCACTTCATCAATAAGGACATGAAACTCAGCACGACTTCTTGATATGGAAGAGTGTGATACTCGAAGGTGGAACATAATATAAGCTAATGAAACTTCTTTAGTCTGCGAATTACAAAACTTTGACCTGATCCTACAGATGGACGAGGTGCTGGAGTTTGTTTATCCTTACATTCCAAGGTGGAATGTTCGGATAGAAAACAAGAGCAAATGCATTGGAAGACTCCAACACACCTATGCATTTTTATTTCCACACGATGGACAAAGGTAGGAAAGCAACTAAAGATTAAGAACATGCTCCGGAAAATCCAGAGATCACGGTGAATGCACAGGTATTACTCATTTGTAGAACCCATGCCGAAAGATTGGTATAACTGAATCAAACCAAAGATATGAGAATCATGAAGAACACTCTTGTTGTGACTCCTTTTGATTCCAAAGAAAACCTATGGCTATGAGAGTTGGAATTGCCTAGACACCTTGAGGTGGAACAGATTCCTCAAGATCCAAAGAAACAGAACTTGGGTTAAAGGTCAGCATCCTCTACTGATAGCGTGAGCATCACATGGTTATGAAACCACATGGTTCAACCCACCACCATTCAACACATTCCGGGACCTTCGGTTCAAGTCCAAGGGTTAACAACTAAAATAAAGGAGTAACTACTCTCTTAGTGTCTTAAAGAACACTATGAATAGCAATAACGAAGTATCTTTCAAAACACAAACATAGCTCCGGAAGAATTTGGATAGAGGATAACGAATACATTCGAGATGAAAAGGAAATCTCGAGGTTCAGGATTTGAAACTTTAGAACATGATAAGGTGGAATCCACATGGACATGAGAGATTATGATGGAAAGGAAATCTCCCAGTTTAAGAGATAACGGGATATGGACACGACTCTAGAAACTTTCATACTAGGTCAACTTGGGTAAACGACGTCCTTGCCAAAGAAGGCACCTAAGTTTTGAATGACTAGAAGAGATAGCAAAACCTTTTGAAACCAAAACAGGTAAGGTGACCCAGAGTTGGAGCGATACCAGATAAGAAGTAGAAAGAATCCTAAAGAGATTTCACAATCCATTAGAGGTCTCAAAATAGTTTTCACAAACTCTAGACTCAACATCGACCAAGCAGTAAGGTTTTCCTACAGGCAGTCCTGCTCTGATACCATGACTTGTCAGACCCCGGACCCAGAGATATACATACTGTTATGTGCTCCTAGCCATGGACTCACAAGGGCTTCAGGGTTACCAGCCCCGGCCGCAACAAACAACGGCAGGCAGACCAGATTCATCGACACGTAGTACAGATCCCCGGTCTACTACTCCTTGTATCCATGCTAGTCATAACCAATTATGCATACCCAAGCGTCCACGAGTTGGATGAAACTGAAGGAACGGGACCAAAGTTATACAGAGCTACTATGTGTCCAGAAAGTGCAACAACAATCAAGGGTTACTGGGGTTACCTCGCCCCAGGCCGAATCACATCAGCAGGCGGGCTCGAACATGGATCATCGGCTCCACAACCCCTCGACTGCGACAACTATGCAGGCATAGCCAAAACTGTATAGCAATGAGCTCGAAACCAACAATCGATCAAAGCAACACTCTAGACATGGAAGTTGTATTAAACAGGTGTTACTAGAGTATAGCTTACAAGCAGAGGTCACACGACCCAACATTAAAACAGATAACGGAAGGCAAATTATGTTGCTAATCAACCAGAACCAAAAAGGCCTAAGAGGCCGCAACATAAGGCGACGTCCCAGCCCGTAGATTCTAGGCTGCTACCTGGGAACCCCAAACTACTCGTCGATGTCCACGTTGAAACACCACCGAACTGAGGAACTCCACCTGAACCAAGTTAAAGCAAACATGAGTACGGGAGGTACTCAACAAGACTTAGTTAACCTATTATATATCTGCTTCTTTTAGAAAGAGTTATGAAGGTTATTTTGCGTAAAGCCATCTTTGTTTTCCAAGTTGAGAAAGGAATAGCACGTCTCATGGAGTATTTTGAAAACAGATGAGAAAGCTACCCAACTACCGATATCATCATCTTTTTAAACCACTAATATCATTTCAGCACCTCGTGCTCCAAAGATCACCACCTCAAGTTGTTCCGGTAACTCATGCTACAAGGTAACCCCTCTCGGCATCTCCGAGGAGGCATCCTTCATTCGTTATCAGCAAGTTTTAATCATTCCGTTTAGGTTGTCTATGATCGCAGAATCCGTCACCAAGTCGTCCTTAACCGCGGACACGGATTTTCGAAAATATTTAACCCTGCAGGGGTGTACAACTTTAACCACACGTACCAACCAACTCTTAATGCCAGACGTTGGCACTATTCTGGGAAGTTTCGGCAGATGGAGGTTGACCACTACCTTTCCCTTGCTTCGCCTATTCCACGAGTCGCTCCGAGTAGAGATGGACCGCCAATAGGGAGTGGCCATCTCCTGCCGGGTTTCTATCGTTGTGAGCCGTGTTTCAACTACTGTCTTGCCACAGGCTGTTACACCGCCACGTCCTAGTTTTGCAAACGTTTTTAACATCCCCGCAAATTCAAATGGAACTCCTGAACTAGGCAACTCATGGAACAAACTAGGCAAGTTGAGACCGAGGGGAATCTAAGCCCCGTGTGGATGCACGCTCAGTCTTGGCTCGAAGACGAGAACTCGCTCCTAGGGGCATGAACGAGACAACCACCACATACCCTATGTGGTCTCGTCATCCACACCTTTAAGTCATGTTAAACAAGATATCTTCACTTTCCACAACATCCTATCATACTAGATTCATTCGCAACTCTGATTCATCAACCGGATGGAGCAGATATAACAAGCATGTATGACTAAGCATAGCATATTTAAGGCTTTAGCGATGAACACAAGCAAACCTATAGCTGCTAGGAGTAGTGGATCAGGATATTTAGGCTATGCATGATATATGATAACTCTAACTACTGACACAAGATACATTGGAATCGAATGCATTTGTACGAGAATTAAAAGTCTTTCGAAATTATGTATGGGCAGATAAGAGGTTATGCTTGCCTTGCTTCAAGAAAACCAGAGAAAGTCTTCAGGAATAAGTGCTTGACTTGTCGGTTAGGATCAAGTATTCGTCAAAGGAGTTGCTGGCCTTCACTTCGGAGTCGCGTTCTACCGAGGGGGAAACAACACCGAAAAGAAGAGTAACAATCAAACATGGCATCGATGCAATGCACAATATGTATGCATGAGCAAGTTAATGCACTTCGGTGAAACCCTAAACATGCTCGATGGGTTGCTAGGGTTTGTATGTTAACGAAACCGTTTTAGTGAATTTAGTCCCGAAATGGACCTCGGAGGCCGATTCGGGCAATTCTGAAAGTGAGACTAATTTTAATTGCTCAAAAGGGGTTGAAAACATCATAAACAGGTTGCATTTGTCATTTTGAGCAATTTGGTATATAACTTTTAATTTTCTAATTTTAGTGAATAAAAACTTATTTTTTCTATTTTAAATGATTTAAGCAACATTAAATAATGTCCAAAAATGAAATGTGTCAAACATGGATGAAAGTGACATTTTTGGGTTCCAAATAATTTTCTGAACATTACCATATTTTTATATTATTTTTTTGATTAGTATTTTAAAAGATATTCTTTATTAAAGATTAAGGTATTTTCTGTAATTAAAACACAGTGGGGTCCACGTGTCAGTATTTAATTCAAATTCTAATTAATTTTGAAAGAACACGGTGACGTCATTCTGACGTCAGCATGACGTCACATGAACTCAATCTCACAGATCGATTGCAATTCGCTGGATTCGGCGATGGAATCCAAAATTGGCGGCAAAGGGTAGGTGCACAAGGCCCAGGGTAACATGTAGGTGGTGGTGGGTGACCAAGTGGTCACCGGAATCCTCGCCGACGACCATGGCGCGGCGGCGGACGAAGGTTCACGATGGTGAGGAAGAACCAGAGGAAGAGGAGGGCAACGAAGAGCACGAGGGTGCTCGGGAGGTTACCGGGAGCACGTAGGAGTCGACGGAGGCGCGAGGTGGTGCCGGAATCAGTGGCGGTGAGCGCCGGAAGCCGGCCGCCGGAGTTGGAGGAGAGGCCGCAATTCTTCTCCTCCGGTGCGTCCCTGCAAGCGAGGGTTGGCGAGGATGTTCAGGGGCTCGAGGCGGACCTCCCTGCATCGTCAGTTCGTCCAGGGGCGGCCGGAGAGGCGGCAATCGGCGGCGGCCGTGGGGCGAGCTAGGGTTTCTTCCATACAGAGAAGATACAGAGGGAGGGAGCACTCGAGGTGGGGGGGGGGACTTGGAGGAGGAAACGACATCCAGGAGAGGTCATCCACTCGCGGGGGCGGTAGCAGGACGTGGCGTGCGGCGTCGGAGGCGAGGACACGCAGGTGCTCCGACTGGCAGAGGTTGAAGAAGACCAAAATTTCACAACACCCCGTGTAACTTCTGAAATTTGTAAGGAGGTCCTTGTCTGCCCCAAAACAGCAAGAGAACTTGAATGTTTGAGGGCCTTTTTGCGAAGTAAAAATTTGGCAAAAATAACTTTTGGAAAGCTTGTAAAATTTCCAACAAAACCATGTGTTTCTTTGGTGTAATTGAATTAATTTTCAGTACAAAATTTTGGAACCCATTTTAAGTACTATTTGTGGGATTTTTCTCAAACCATTTAAATTCACAGTTTAAATTGTTTCAACATGGTTTAAATTTTTGTTCTCATGCATGTATGATATGAACACAACACCACAACCCTTTGGCAGCAAAATTTGGGATGTTACACAATGACGACCCAGCACGGCGGCGGAAGCGCAAGAACCGGGTGTTCGATGATATGGAACCCGAGATGGCAGCAGCCGAGTTCCCGGGGAGTCGCGGAAACGACTACTGTAGGCATGGATGCGAACAACCCCGCGAGCAAGAACGCGGGCGAAGGCAAGAACAAAAGCGAGAGTGGTAGCCGCAAATTTTTTGGGCAGACGGGTTACCACCCATGTCAATCAAGCAACAACTCAAAGAACCCTACCCAAACCACATGTACGATGACAAAAATAGAGTCCAAAGGTCGAGTCACAAGTTGAAAGACCGCCGCAGGTTCCAACTCCTCATGGAAGCATCATACATAAATCAAAGGGAAGCTCAGCAAGTGGGATTTCTGGCCGTACCAGGAGCGTTAGCAGTGGGTGCGCCACCACCACCCAGCACAGCCAGCACCCATGCCACAGCAAGCGGCCGCGATACAACACCAACACAGAGCAGACTACTAGGAGGACGACGAGGAGTACCCATAGCCGAAAGGAAAAATATACATGATACAAACGGGTGTACCATCCAAGAGGAGTCAGAAACTTGTCACCAGGAAGGTTAATTTGGCTGAGATATCTCCACCAGCTACGACAGAGTTCCTGGACTGATCCCGAGATGAAGTTCGACGTGAAGAAGGATACAATAGCGCACTTGGTGCATCCGACTGATCCAACAAAGACAGTCCTCGTGTCCAACATGCTGCGTATCGCATAGGTAAGTACGCTTGTCGAATTCCTACGTGAGAACCGGTGAATCTTTGCATGGGCCCCAGCGGACACGCCAGGAATTCCCAGGAAATTCGTCGAGCACTCACTCGAAATATACAAGGATGCTAAACCAATACAGCAATTCACATGCGCTATTGAGAGCCAAACTAAAGAGCAATAGGAGAGAGGTTAATAAATTTCTAGCAACAAAGTTTATCCGGGAGATCAAGATAGCAACTTGGATCGCAAACCCCATGCTTGTTGCCAAGAAGAATATGTATGTGCATAGACTACACTTCACTGAACAAATACTGCCATAAGGATTGGTTCCCATTGCCCTGCATCGATCAAATTATTGACTCGACTGCAGGCTGTGAAAGACTGTCCTTCCTTGACGCATACTGAGGCTACAACCAGATTCATATGAAGAAGGAGGACGAGGAGAAAACTACGTTCCTCTCCCCGTTCGGAGTATCCAGCTATACAACGATGCCCTTCGGATTGAAAAACACATATGCCACGTACCAGAGGATGATGCAAAACTGCCTGAAGGCGCAAATTGGAAGAAATGCACACGTTTACATGGATGATGTTGTCGTCAAGTCAAAAAAAGGCAGAAACCCTTATTGACGACCTTCAAGAGATTTCGCGGCACTGCGATGTATATCAGATCAAGCTGACTCCAAATAAGTGTGCCTTCGGAGCTCACAAAGGAGATTTACTCGGGTACCTTTTATCCGTCATAGGTATCGAGGCTAACCTAGAGAAAATTCACGCAATCCTCGCAATGAAAGAGCCGAAAGATGTTAAAGGGGTACATCAATTAGCAGGGAGAGTCACAGTACTCAACTGATTCATATCTAAGCTTCGAGAGAAAGAAATCCCTTCTACAAATTGCTGAAGAAGTCAGAAATATTCGAGTGGACCCTCAGGAAAAGGAGCCAATGCTACTCTACATAGTAGCAACCAAGCAAGTGGTAAGCACAATGCTCGTCGTGGAGCGACCCGAAAACAAGGTGTCATGCACGGGGTACAAAACCAGTCTACTACCTCAGCGAGGTCCTATCGATATCAAAGCAGCGCTACCCACATTATCATAAGCTGGCCTATGGAGTTTACATGACCGCCAGAAAGCTGAGCCACTATTTCCAGGAACACCCAATTACAGTTATGTGCAAAGCACCTCTATCGGAAATACTAAGCAACTACAACGCAACCGGGCGAGTCGCAAAGTGAGGGATCGAGTTGGGTCCGCGGGATATAACTTACGAGCCAAGGAAAGCGATCAAATCGCCAGTACTCCCCGATATTTTCGTCGAGTGGATAGAACTGGACAGACTGTCGTGGGATAATCACGGCAGATGTTACCGGGGGTAACTGATCTAGGGGCAAGTCGACGCAGGTATTTGGGAGAGGGTTTAGCTCGAAGGAAGACATGGCGAAAAGCAATCTAAGAGCCGGAAAACAACTCGCCGGATCTCGATATGATTATACTGGATACTCGATAATAGGTGTTACAGTTATGACTTGAATCTCTGGCAAACTAAACCTAGGGGCCGGTTTATAAAGCACCCGTACACCCCTAACTTGCCCTTCAAGGCACATCTTTGAGTCCTACTCGAACTCCACATATAAAGCCTATCTTTCCTTATCGCAACCCACAAGCCGGGTTACGCATCTCACAAGCCTTTGGGCCTTCTAACAATCTCTTTACCCCTATCCGGGTATTGCTCAGCTCACCTCGGGCCGGATTATACCTCGAAGTGGGCCTACCGGGTTACTATCCCCCCATCAGTAGTCCCCAGAATAGCCTGGGCTTCCAAGATTTACTCTTCGAAGTGCTGGCTATTCCCTGCAGAAATACTGGATACAAGAATACATAAAGATCAAGATACAATATGCCGACAAGCGGCTGGGATTGACACCCAGGGGATCAGGTAACAACCCGGCTTTCCCTCAAAGGCCCTCCCCCAATCTTCCAGACCTGAGTCTTAATAGGAAACTTGATGATTTCACATCCTCCTCAATAACTGTCGCTGTTACTAGGAAGGAAATTCCCCCTCCCCCTTTCTCGGGATCATATTGGCCTGTTCACGGAATGCGCCTTTCAAATTTCAAAATGTCCAACCATTACTCCGCAACTCCCGGGTTTCGCCCGTTAGGATGAGTTTTTCCACCCGGTTTACTATAAATAAACCCCAGGAAGCAAACTCAACCCTTAACGGCTCACTTTCCCCATTTCTCTTCTTCCCAAGCTCAAGCTCGCAGAGTGCCATCACGGGAACCCCACGCATCTCGCCGGAGCCCGTCCGCCTTCGCTTGCGCTCCGCCACCGCGCGAGCCGCTCCAGCCCCCGAATCCACCGTCAAGCCTCCGATTCGCCAGCCAACGGTCACGAACGGACACGAATTTTGCGCCATCTGTCTCCGCAAGGCCTTACTCCAATCTCCTTCGGTAAGTCCCTTACATCCTCCAGCTTACCCTCGCAATTTCTTGGTTCTTCCTCAGATTAGATCTGGATCGAGCGGTCCGCAATTTATCGGGCCGCGCCGGATTATCTCACGGACACTTACCATAAACGCCCCTATGGATAGGATTCATAGCTCATATTATTCCCCTAACTCCAGTAATCATTAATCTGGTCGTAATTTTAGAAATAGGATTCCCAATCTAGGCTCGGGCCACCTAAGATTTCCGCCCTTGTTCTCCTTCCTCAGAAAATCTTACTTCTCCGACTCATTCACAGATGATAAGCATATAAGCATCCCCCTAACTTCTCCAAACATTTGCTTTTACGGAAAGCTCCATGTATTCTGTAAGGTCACTTGATACCCGGACAAATCATTCTTGACCCAGCGAGGCAATAGCCGGGTTATGTTCAAATTGCGAGTAATTGCTTGCCTGCTAACTTCCAAGTTTTTGTTCCTTACGTCTTTTTCTTCGATGTTTTACCAGGTCAATCCCATGGCACCCAAGAGGCAGGGGAAACAGCCGACTAAGGCTAAATCCACGAACTCCATATC
The DNA here is from genome assembly GCA_028641055.1 of Alopecurus myosuroides. Taxonomy (NCBI): domain Eukaryota; kingdom Viridiplantae; phylum Streptophyta; class Magnoliopsida; order Poales; family Poaceae; genus Alopecurus; species Alopecurus myosuroides. The sequence continues at coordinate 183,411,052 of CM054061.1, read as the reverse complement.
GGCCAATTGGGGGAAATCCTCCGTTACCAAGGCCAAGCTGGAGGAGTTGGTCGAGCTTGGAACCCTACCTCCACAGGAGTCTATCCACTGGCGAGTGCCAGGCACTGAAACCCGGCCTTCTCCAGCGACGGATGAGGTAATATGCTTCGTTGAACATGTGACCCGGGGCTTTAGGCCTCCGGGTCACCCCTTCTTCCGTGACGTCCTAGACCATTACAACCTCCGTATCTTCGACATAGGTCCAAACTCCATTTTGAACATCTCCCACTTTATTGTTCTTTCCGAATCTTACTTGTGCACTCCGCCAAGTCTAGCCCTCTTCGTCGAACTTTTTCAGTGCAAGCCGTGTCGCGAAAGCGGCGACGGCGCACTTCTCACTTGCGGCGGGGTTTCCATCCAGCGCCGCAAGAACTCCCTGATGCCTCCTATTTCTCTCAATTCCCACGTAAAGCACTGGCAGCTTTCGTACTTCTACTGCCAGGATACCTCTCCACCCGGTGAAAAGAAGTTGCCGGGTTACTCGGAGGGTCAACTTGACATCTCTGAGAAATTCAACGCCTTCGCGTCTAATCCGGACAGGGAGGCGATCTTGCCTTTGTTAGCTAGGATCTCCATCTTGTCCGCCCGAGGCCTTATCGGGCTTAACCTGGTGAAGACCTGGGTTAGCTTCCGCATTCAGCCAAACTCCATTCGTGAGAAGCTGATGTGCGAATACTCGGGTCAAACCACGGACCCGATCCGATTCTCTACCCGCACCCTAGCTCCGGGTGACATTAACAAAACGATTAAGGGTTTCCTGACAGAGAAACTCGAGGTAATCCGGAGCATAGCCGGATTAGAACCCTTTACCCTCGAGAATCCAACCCCCGCGGTAAGTTTTCTGCCTTTTGACTTTGACCTCTGATACTTACTTTTATTCGCTTCTCTTGACTCGATATTAATCACTATCCTGGCATCTTCTCCTCAGGCCGATGATGACTTTTGGACGGTCGACACCCCTCCTAATTCCGAAGACGAGGAGGAGGAAGACGATGCCGTTGACTCGAATGAAGGTACCTACTTGATTCCCTTGCACACGTTATATCCTGCCTTTTCTTCTTCTTTATGCTGTAACCCGGATATTTTTCAGAGCGAGGGGACCAAAGCGAAGAAGAAGAAGAAACGGACAGCAGGGGCGGGTCCACCAGCGAGGAGGAAGAGCCGGGGCCGGCCACCAGAACCGGAACAAAGAGGAAATCCCAGAGGATAGCCCTCCAGGTTTTTACTTCATGTCCTCACACTTTGGTTTTTTGCTCCCATAACGTCACTCCGGGGCTGACCCCATCTTCACCCCTTTTGATCATAACCGAAGGAGCCACCCACAACTAGGCGCCGAGTAACCCGGAATCATCCGGGCAACGAGACCCCTAACCCGGTCGCTTCGCCGCCCCCGGTTCAACACCCTGGTATTTGTTGCAAACAAAATTTCTTTCCAGTCACTCCTTTGTAACGTAATCCCAGACCTCTCTTGCCATTTTTCAGTCTCTTCCGGGTCTAGTGACGGCTTCCCCTCGGACTTCCCAGTAAACACCGGGTAAACGTCTTTTCCGGATATTATACCGAACTTTCATCCCCTTTCTTTCCATAACAAAAGATTAATTGCGCCTTTGCACCTTCTTCAGTGCCACGGTTATTAGTAGCGACCAGGAGGACACCGAAGCTAAGGTCCGGGTTGAGAACGAGCCGGCTGATGATGCCTTCACTACGGCTGGCGACGAGCAAGTGTCGCCACCGGAGCCAGCTAGGCATGACGCCGAATATCCAACCGCTTCACATGCAGACGAGAAGGAGAAGGGAGCATCTTCAAGCGCGGGAGGGGGACCAAACTCCGACATTCGGATGACCCGGGTGCCACCTCCTGTTACAAGAACTGCTCCTTTTCCCACTTTCCAGGTATCCGAGCCATCTAACTCGGATAACGCTGACTTTAACCAGCTGATGAGCGCTCTTCTTGCCATGAAAGCTTCAGAAGGGACTGTCCTAGAACGTATGGCTGCAGCACATCAGGTAATTTTTACTTGATACTCCTTATTATACATCCAGTCCCCAAGTCCCGAGTATAATTTTTTTTTAATTATCCTCGGTACTTCGCATAGTATTTGCCGATAATCATTTCCTCAGATAAAATACTCTCGCGATATCCGGCTTACAGCTTCACCCGGCCTTTGCAGGCAGAGATTACTCAATCAGATGAAGCGTTACTTAAGGCTGAGCAGCTCTTGCTGGCTGAAGTTAGGCGCAGGGAGGCCCTTGAAGCGGAGATAAAGACTTTGAAAAAAGATGTCTCCTCATACAAGAAGAAGTACAATGCTGCCCAGTCCTCGCTGAATAACCTGTCCGCTCAGCTTACGGACACTTACCGTCTCTTGCTAAGTAAGTTTGCTATTTGCGATTAATTTGCGTATCTCTATCTTGCCGCTGTAATAACCAACATGATTGATATGCTTTTGCATGTTTGGATTGCAGGTGCTAACCTTGCTGCTCCGGAAGAGAATGCCACTACTCAAGTAAAAACTCTGAAGACTGTGCTCCGGACGTTTTTTGCCGGCACAAAACTTTTGCTGGATGCTATCAAGTGGCCCTCTGAGGTATACCCGGGCGAGGAGACCCTTATACAGGCCTTTTCCACAGCACCTGGGTGGATTGAAATACTGAAGCGTTCGTCCTGCCGAATTGGGATGACCCGAGCTTTAACGCTGGCGAAGGCTTATTTTCCAAAGCTTGACCCGGCGAAGATAGTATCCGGGTTCCCAGAATTTAAAGCTGACGGGTCCAAATTCAAGCCCCAGGATTTCAAATCTATACAATCTGCGGTACGTCCTTCAGCCACAGCTTTGGCCGACAAGATGGATCTAAACACAATTATGAGCTCGTATGATTCTGAGGGCAAGGTTATCCTGGTGGAGGCACCCCCCCCTATTGATATGTTGGACAAATGGTCGACTGATCTGGCTAGGAGGAAGGAAGAGGCTGCAAAGAGGGAAGCAGAACTGGGCGTAAAGCCGTCTACCTCTACCCCAGCCGTGCCCCCGCCTGTTCGTCCAGAAGTGAAGAGCCCGGGTAAAGCTGCTGGTAAGGCCAAGGAGCAAGTCCAAGATTTAGACCCGGAGGACCACTCTCAGGACGCCGAGTAGGACGCTACCTAGCGCTTTGTGTTTCTCGAGACTGATATGATTTTTGGCGGTGCGCCTGTGCACCATTGATGCTGATACTATGACTGTATGCTTATTAACTTATGATAACTCTTTGCCTCCCCTGGCTTTTGATAATCTCGATCCTTGTGTCACTTATAAGCTTATTCTCGATACTTCGAACTCTTGTTTTCAGTTTCCTTTTGAGACTCGGCTAACCGAGTATCGTAGGTTTTGATAGATGAACTTTTCTTTAAGTCCCCAATACTCGTAAATTAAGGTTTACAGGCTTTGGTAGTTAAACAGTTTGTTTCTGTTTCGAAGTCCCCAGTCCCCATGACCCAAAGTACGAGCCATAGGGGTGTGGCCTTTCTCAGATGACATACTGCTGTTTACCAAGCTGAATACCAATAGCTGTTTACATAAATACTGAAGTCATGCTTAATATTTGTTGAGTTTCCGGCTTTTCTAGCCTTATACTCTGCATGGACTTGTGGTTTAGATGACCCTTTTGATTATCTTGTACTGTAAGCCGGCTTTCGCGTGGATACCATGTCGTTGCATCTATACGAAAAACAAGATCAAGCAAGCCGCATTGGGCTGCATAGTTTGATTGTAATCGTACGTGAACAGATCATGCCACTTTAGTGCGAGTCACATCGAGCTTAAGTAAGAATAACCAAGAAATTTGGCTCCTTTGTCCAGTTATAAGATTGCAGCTGTACCCGTTTTTTCGAGTAATCAGCCCTCATAACTCATAGGCGTCATGGCCGGGTCTCCGGGTTTTGTGATTACTTATTGAAGCAGATCACCCCCCGGAGACCTATATTCATGTAATGTATTTCGATGATACTGATGTATTGATAGTAAGAATGTTACTTACTTGTAACTGAAGCAAAGACCATGATAAGACTCGAAACCATCTTCTTTTATTGATAAAAATTTCTTTTTTGAATCAGCAGGCCGCCTCATTAAAAACCTTCCAGTCCCCTCAGGTAACCTGGATAGGAAAAGAGTGCGTATGAAACCTGCCGCCCATTACACTGTTTTAGTTATTCTCGAGAGTCGGCCTCGCGTTGACACGGCCGATGCACATTCTCCACTTGCTATGCCCTTTCGTAATGAGTACCGGATTTGCTAGCCAGTCCGGGTATATCGTCCTTGAAACGTGATCAGCTGCGGATGGTGGTACGTCTTCTTCTTCCCTGCTGAGGGTTTTGAAAGTATTGCTCCTGATGAAGCCTACCATCTTAGGGTTTTGTTCTGCCCTAACTTTTGCTTTGTCCCCCTCAGGGGTTGGCTTTTTTGACGTTGTCCTCTCTTCTAGGTCTACCTGAGAACGGTAATGTTTGAGCTCTTCCTTCCTGCAGGCTTGCTCGGCCATTGCCGCGTCTCCCTCATCGCACTCAGCCGCTATATCCCGGTTTCCGTGTATTGTAATGGTCTTCTTGGGACCCGGGATTTTCAGTTGTAGGTACACATAACACGGTCTTGCCATGAACTTGGCATAAGCCGGCCTTCCAAACAATGCATGATAAGGACTGCGCAACTTTACTACCTCAAAGGTAAGCCACTCGACTCGATAATTATCCTTCGACTCTCCAAAAGCTACTTCCAGTGCCACCTTTCCTTCAGGGCATGCTGAGTGACCCGGCACTATCCCGTGAAAAACTGTTGTACTCTTTTGCAGCTGCGATTCCTTTAAGCCCATTCGCAGAAAAGTTTCCCAGTACAGGATATTGATACTACTTCCTCCATCCATCAAGACTTTTTTCAGCTCGTAGCCGTTGACCTGTGGTGCCACTACCAAAGCTAAAACTCCCGGGTGATCAACTCTATCCGGGTGATCCTTCCTGCTCCATGTTACCTCTTGTTCTGACCACCTCAAATACCTTGGAACAGCGGAAGAGACCGAATTAACTGCTTGTTTCAGTATCTTCTTATCCTTGTTAGAGCCTCCTGTAGTGTGCACATGATATTGACCCAGTTGTTTGGGGTTAGCTTGAAAGCCTCCTGCTCCATTTTGATTGTTACCTTGATTTCCAGCTGGCGGATTGCCGGCTGGGGGCGGCCCGTTACCCAGGTTTCCACCTAGACCCGGACCTCCTCCCCGGCCCGCACCTCGCATAGCTCTGTTCACTTCTTCGTTCTTCCACCTTTGTAAGTCGGCACATTGCTCTAGTGAATGATTGGCCGGCTTGCCATTCCTACTATGCTTCGGGCACGCCATCCTAAATATGTCCCAACTGTTGCTTGGTCTTGGAGGTCCTTGGTAGTGTCCCCCATTGTGATTTCCAGTATTGAAATTCCCTTCGGATCTAGGTCTTGAAGACCCGGCCTCCGTATTGGCCACAAACTCGGAATTCCCCTCAAACGGGCGCTTGTTCTGGTTACTTCCATTATTGTTTAGCGCCGATCCATTGCCGGTTTTCCCACTGTTACTTGCGCTTGCTTTTGCCTTCTTGTCATCAACTTCCTCCTCTGTGGTGTCCGTTGCAGCGTGTTTGTTGCACGCATCCATTAACTCTCCCATTGTAACCTCCGCTGCATTCCTACTAGATTTCATGCGAGTTAGCTTTTGCACTAAAGGAACATACTTACATGTTTTTGCCATAGCTTGTAGCGCGTCCTTAGGCTGGATATCCGTAGACGAGTGGAGTATCTCCATAACCCGGCGTACCCAGCTGCGTGCCGATTCTCCTTTCTTCTGAACGCATCTTTCTAAATCATCAATAGTAAATAACTTTCTGCATGTCCCATGAAAGTGCTTGATGAATGCGGTCTTTAGCTCCTCCCACGATTTGATCGATTTTTCCGGTAGGTTGGTGAACCATAATTTTGCTGCTCCCTCTGACATCATTAAGTACATGAATTTGGCTTGGAGATTCTCGGATGCGTTGCGAATTGACATTGCCATCTCATAGCTGCTCAGCCACGTTTCTGGATCCATTGTTGGCTCATAATTTACTACTTTCCCCGGCTCTTTGAACTTCTCCGGGTAAGGTTCTGCTCTGATATCGTCCGAAAGGCACTTTGGTCCCGCAAGGGCGGTTGGGGCCGGTCTTGCCCGGGAAACGCGTGACCCGGCTGGGGGTACCGCGGGGTGCGGCACCATCGGTAACTCGTGCGCTGCAGACCCGGCCCCGGCTCTTCTGGCTCTGGAGCTGTCCACTACTGCCTGTGCTGCTGATACTGCCGGTACTGTCTGGACGCGCGGTGGGGGTAGCATCTGCTGCTGCTCTTCCCTTCGTCGTGCCGCGCTTGTTTGGACGTTGCCCTGTTGTTGACTCACGTATGGCGTCCCATGCATCCCACTTCTGTGATCTGGATAATTGACTTGCTGTGCTACCGCGGTGTGCAGCAGATCTATCGCTCGCCGGGTTTCTTCTGCGTGCGGCGAGTCCCTTACAGGAATCTGGTTTAATGCGAGTGTTGCTGCATACACGTTGTCCATGGGGTTGTTGTAGTGACCTGCTGGGGTACGGAATCGCGATGGTGGAGGCGGCATGGTGTTGCCGGCTGTCGCCCCCGCCCGAGGCAAGGGTAATCCGGCTGGCGCGTTTACCAGCTGCACTCCCGTTGCTGGTTGCGGTATGGTCCCTTGGTTCGCCGGTGGGATTGGCTGATCTTGAGGCGTGAACACCAGGGCAGTCGGGTTGATAACCCCTCCTGTTGCCGGTAGCATAGTTCGGTGCCTTTGGTGAATCCTCGTCGTCTCCTCCCGAAGCCGGGTCTCTAGGTCATCCAGTTCCCGCTGCCGCGCTGCCATCCCCTGCTTTTCTGCTTCTACCTGCCTTCTTTGCTGCTCTAATGCACGACGAGCCACGTCCAGATCTCTTACACGCTCTGCTGCGTTTTCTGGGGTGATAACTGTAGCTAGGACTGTGGGATCCAAGATCAAATTATTATCAAACAGAGCTGGGTGACGAGGGTTCGAGGGGCCCGCCCCCGGTGTCCGGTTTGCTTGGAACCCAAACATATTTGCGTGTCGCTCCTCCTCCGCTGGGCGACTGGTGACTGATGCCGATTCTCCATCGACCTGGGCCAAGATCGGGCCAGCCGTACCTTGTTGCTGAGCCAGCACCTGCGCCGCCCCGACTGGCGCCGCGGCTGCGTTTCCTTGAGTGGTATTGATTGCGGGGGCCGCATAAACTGCAACCCGGCGCATAATGCTTGGCGTAGATTCGTACCGTTCTTCCTCTTCGCTATTTTCCTTCTCGTATCGGTCCTCCGATAAATCCCGTATGGACTCGGTACCTTCCTCCCTCTCTGTCGGGCCCGTTGTTCCGATCGATTCTTCTTTTTCCGATTGAACACGCGTGTCCTCCCCTGACACAGAATCAGATTCAAGATTATCACGGCTCGAATTGGAAGCACATACCATACCGATGAAGACGTTGATGCGGCCGACTGTCACGACGGATCCGGTTTCGAGGTGATCCGACTCTGGCCCCCAGCCAGAATCGTCTACCATCTTCTCTCCTTGGTTGTTAACGTAGATTTCTCCGACGACGAGGTTCCTCATGTTCTTCCGAGCTTCTCCCGTGATGTAAACACCTTTGGACGCAGGCCCCACGGTGGGCGCCAACTGTCGTGGGATAATCACGGCAGATGTTACCGGGGGTAACTGATCTAGGGGCAAGTCGACGCAGGTATTTGGGAGAGGGTTTAGCTCGAAGGAAGACATGGCGAAAAGCAATCTAAGAGCCGGAAAACAACTCGCCGGATCTCGATATGATTATACTGGATACTCGATAATAGGTGTTACAGTTATGACTTGAATCTCTGGCAAACTAAACCTAGGGGCCGGTTTATAAAGCACCCGTACACCCCTAACTTGCCCTTCAAGGCACATCTTTGAGTCCTACTCGAACTCCACATATAAAGCCTATCTTTCCTTATCGCAACCCACAAGCCGGGTTACGCATCTCACAAGCCTTTGGGCCTTCTAACAATCTCTTTACCCCTATCCGGGTATTGCTCAGCTCACCTCGGGCCGGATTATACCTCGAAGTGGGCCTACCGGGTTACTATCCCCCCATCACAGACCAAAGAAGCCAGACATGTCAAAAACTGGACAATGTACTTCGTTGGTTCCAAGCGGAAAGAAGGAGCAGGGGTTGGAGTGGTTCTAACATCACCCAAAGGTGATAGGATGATGTAGGTACTACGGATGGATTTCAAGAATGCTTCTAACAATTAGGTAGAATATGAAGCACTTCTACACGGGATGAGGATGCTAAAGCATGTGGAGCCACTAGACTCGTCATGTATGGAGACTTGAACCTCGTGGTACAACAAACTAAGAAGGAGGGCGATGCGCCATCAGAAAATATGGCAGCATATAGAGAGCTCTACAATAGACTCGAAGGAGAATTTGACGGTGCGAGTTGCAACACATTTGAAGAGGAAGACTCTCGGAAGCAGACACACTGGCCACGATCGGGTCAAACTGCACACCCATACCACCCGACGTTTTCTATGAAGTAATTGATCAACCCTCAATCAAACACAAGGTGGTAGCCACAGAAGAAGCAATTGAGTCCAATACATTAGATCAACTAGAAGTTGAAGACAAACCCGTCCCCATGGATGTGGTAGAACAGGTTCCCTAAGTCAAGTCCAATTGGATGCAACCTTTGATAAATTATATGACATAGAAAGAACTGCCAGATGATCAAGAAGAAGCACAACGAGTGATGCACCGTGCAAAAGCATTCACAATGTACGCAAGACAGCTCCATAAGTGCAGTATCTCAGATATATTACAGAGGTGCGTGAAACCAGAAGAAGGAAGAGAGATACTACTCGACATCCACCAAGGAACGTGTGGACATCATGTGGGAAGCAGAAATCTTGTCCGCAAAGCATTCAGAGCAGGATTTTACTGGCCAACGGCAGAACTCGACACCAAATATATCGTACAACACTATGAGGCGTGTCAGATGTTCGCAACAAGACCCAATGTTCCTGCTACCGAGCTTCAGATGATACCACCTGCATGACCCTTTACACAATGGGGACTCGATATGGTTGGATCCCTTTGTCGATCGTCAAATGGAGGATACACCAGACTACTGGTAGGAGTCGACAAATTCACCTAGTGGATAGAAGTGATGCCTGTGACGTCTCAAGACGCAGACACAACCGTAAAATTCATAAGGTCAATCGTCCACAGGTTCAGAGTCCCCCATAGTATCATCACAGATAATGGCACCAACTTCACAGTAGTCGAGTTTCAGGACTACTACAAAAAACTAGGAATCAATGTCACCTACACATCAGTGTCACACCCCCCAGACCAACAAACAGGTGGAAACATCCAATGGACTGATCACAGTCGGACTCAAAAAGCATCTGCTTACGCCCCTCAAGCTAGCTGCAGTAGCCTGGGTAGCAGAGTTTCCCTCAATACTATGGAGTCTGAGAACAACACCAAACATATCAACCAACAACACTCCGTTTTTCATGGTGTACGGTGCAGATGCAGTGCTACCAGCTGAGGTACGCCACAGAGCTCATCGAGTCACAGCTTACAAGGAGGAGGACTCGCATAGAGTACTTGAAGACACTGCAGATCTAGCAGGAGAGGCTCGGTATATAGCACTCACGCGGACAAAGTATATCAGCAGGATCTACGCAACTATCATGCCCGTCGGGTGCGCAGTCAAACATTCAATGTTGGAGACATGGTTCTGCGACTCAATTAGGGAAGACACGACAAGTTGACATATCCATAGGAAGGCCCCTATGTGATAGGGGAAGTGATCGGAAAAGGCGCGTACAAGCTCAAGGATAAAATGGCCGGAAACTTCTACAAGAACTCGTGGAACGTCTCACAGCTACGTCGTTTTTACGCTTAGTCTTTCTTTTACAATTCGAATAAGGCCACTATAGCCATTTATGTACCTTGCATGAACTAATCTAGCAATGTTACCTCTCCACTGCGAGATTCTCTCTTTGTCTGTTTTACAGCTAAAACAACTACAAGTTAACCGCAGTCCTACTCGAGTGCACTCAAAACACTCAGGGGCTGTGCATGAATAAGTTCAAACAAAAAAAGGGTGACTCCCAGCCGCGGTCGCACTCGAAATACTCGGGGCTGCGCAACAATAAGTTAAAATAGAAAAAGGGGTGACTCCCAGCCATGGCCGCACTCGAAATATTCGGGGGTTGTGCAGCAATAAGTTCAAACAGAAAAGGGTGACTCCCAGCCGTGGTCGCATTCAAAATACTCGGGAGGGCTGCAGCAACAAGTTAAAACAGAAAAAGGGGTGACTCCTAGCCGAGGTCGCACTCGAAATACTTGGGGGCTGCGCAGAACCAAGTTAAAATAGAAAAAGGGTGACTCCCAGCCGCCGTCGCACTCGAAATACTCGGGGGGCTACGCATCAATAAGTTAAAAAATAAAAAAGAGGTGACTCCTAGCCGTGGTTGCACTCAAAACACTCAGAGCCTGCGTAGCAGTAAGTTAAAAACAAAAAGGGGTGACTCCCAGCCGTGGTCGCACTCGAAACACACGGGGGCTGTGCAACAATAAGTTAAAACAGGAAAAAGGGTGACTCCCAGCCACGGTCGCACTAGAAATACTTGGGAGCTGTGCAGCAAAAATTCTATACAGTACATACATGATAAGGAGGTGAAGACAGGAGATCAAGGAAACAACACTACATGAAGAAGCTGATAATACAATCATATACAAGTTGAACAGTTACAGAGTTATTTACAAGAAGGCTCGGTGACTAAAAGTTACAAAAAATATACAACTCAGGGTCCACCCACTCGATAGATGCACATATGTTTCCTCCTCTGCTAGGCGCATGAGTGCAACAACAGCAGGCATGGCCTCCTCATATCAAGGGTACATATTGATACGTTGTCAACGTGGGGGAGTGAAGGGACCGCCAACAATTTTAATCAAACTCATTCGGGGATAATGGGTCTTCGCGACTGCTCGGGTTGAGACCGTGAAGAACAAAATCTTCACGATCAACACAAGCCTGCTCTTTAGCTGTTGACGTAGCGAGTTGAGCTTTTGCAGTCTTTACCTCATGCTCTACGTTCAAAAGCCTTGTGTGTAGGAACTGCACTAACTCTTCTGCACTTTTTACTTGAGAGTAACGAGTACTAATACTATTACCCTCCCGAATCGGAGAACTTGTTGCCCCATGCACCTAAAGAAAAGGAAAGAAGATGGTAAGACTCAACATATCCCACCAGCTGAGTGCTTGGCAGCAATTCTGCCGCCTCACACTCGGGGGCTACTCCCATCGGGAAAAGATTACACAAAGTAAATTTGAGCCATACAAGACAAGATGAAGAAATTTTCATTCATCATCAAAAGAACAAAGTTCATTACATGCAAAAGGCGTAATTTCCGCACCGCTCCTACATAATCTACTAAAAAGAAATGAAGCTAGTTCTCGGCGGCTGCTTTGGTAGCATCTTTGGTAGCCTGAGCAGCTGCGGCTCGAGCCTCAAGCATTGCGAGAAGTTTCTGGGCTAACTTAACGGAATCTTCAGTGTATGGGTCGAGGTCTACCTCTTGCCCGCTCGAGTCCTTGGGTGCCCCGCTCAGTGCAGCTTCAAAGTCCCCCTCGATGTGGTGCGTCCGTGCAAGAGTGAGCACAGTTTCAGCCCTAGAAAGGGTCTGCTCCTGACTGAATTCATCTAAGACGTTTGTGTTATGGAACACGCCCATCGTAGCATCCAGAGTGTACGGTACTTTGTCTCTAGGGAACAAACACTCGTGGAACGAAACGACTATGTCCTGGAGCTTCGCGAGTATACTCTTGGCCTTGGACACCAGCTCCTCTGAGGAAGTGACAACATCCAAGAGTGGACCTTCCCAAAGTCGAGCAGTAAGTTCGGATGGACTACCTAGAGCAGCTATAACAGTAAAGGAAAATCGTCAGTAGGGTACATGAAATACCAAAGGAGATTACGAGCAAGAAGGTGAAATGTACATACCCGTTAGAGCATCTGTCAAGAGATAGAGTCGAGGGATTATCGCCTCCTCCAAGTCAGCAAACTGCTTGAGAGCCTCGGAATCCTTCTGCTTGGACTCGTCCACTTTCCGAACATCAGCCTCAGTCCTCTTCTTGGCAGCGGTAGCCTCTGTGCGAAAAGAAGCATTTTGAGTCTTGATTTCTTTCACTCGAGTAAGTGTAGATTCTTTCTCCGCAGAGGCAGCAATCAAAAGCTCTAAGGCAGATCAAGAAACAAATTAGAGGTGCAAGTAAAAACGAAAGAAGTATTGGACACTAGGAGGAAAAAGGTACCTTTTGCTTTTGCGAAATTGGAGTGAGCAATGTCCCTCTCCCTCCCAATGTTAAGGAAGAAAGTGCTCATGTCATGCATACTGGCTATGAAAGGATGCAAAAAAAATACTCGAGTCAATGAAAGAAATGTAGAGTTTGAGTCTACGCTCGCCTAGAAGCAGCCAAACCTAGACTTGGGGGCTACTCCCATCGGGAGCGCTGATCGCGCACCCGTTAAAATAAGCAAGAAAAAAAGTATAAAGGAAAAAATCACGTGGTTTCTAACCTACAAGTCTGGAGCCAATGTGTTAACGTCAGTTAGGTCAGCAGTCCATGCCCCTGGAGCAGAAGGTGCGGGCTTCCTTGGTTCAGCTTCAGGAATAGTCGAGTCCCCGCGGGCATCCTCCTGAACGACTGCCTTGCCCCTCATGTTTCGATAAGAAGTCAAAACAAAAGGAGTTTGGACGATAGGGGCATCGCCCGAGTCATTTCCCCCTTGGGGAGGAGGATTCGGGGTAAGACCCAAGCTAGTCCCTCCTTGAGGAGGAGGATTTGGAGCTTTAGGAGGATTACTGAAGAAAAAGGCAAGCATGAAAATGGCAAGAGTTAAACCAAAATTAAAGATTCGAAAAAATCAAAGGAAGAAGAGGAAAAGTTTACCCACTAAAGGACCCCAGGATGAACATACTGCGACTCTTTTTGGCAGCAGGTGGCTGTGAAGGAGTATTTGAGGGCTGAGAAGGTAGTGGAGGCATCAAAGAGATCGGGATAACAAAAATTGGGTTCCTTAGCTCATCCCTTCGAGTAGCACTCAAAGAAATTGAGTACTTCGATGTGGCTTCCTGATGACACACAAGTATATGGGGTGTATCGTAGTACTTCCGATAAATAAGAGTGTCTAACCCAACGAGGAGCAGAAGGTGTTGACAAGCAGTTTCGATGAAGGAATAACTGCAAATACTAGAAAATAGATTTCTAGGGTTTTTTGATATTGCAGATAAATAAAGTGTGTGTAAATAAAATGCAGAAGTGGTAATTGAAGCAAGTGGCCCAATCCTTTCTTCAGAAAAGGACAAGCCGGTAGGTTTACTTATGATTTACAAACATTCTCGAGGACACACGGGAGGTTTCTATCAAGTGCTTTTGTTCCATGCAGCTGGATAATGTTAGGTGTTTTGATAAGTGTTGTGTGGGTGAACCTATGCTAATGTACCGTCCCATCCAAGACTAATACATGCTTGTGATTATACCCCTTGCAAGCATCCGCAACTACAAGAAAATAATTAAGAAATAAATCTAACCACAACTTTAAACTCCGGGGGGGGGGGGAGGTTTAGGTTTCTGTCACTCCGGCAACCCCACAATTAGTAGCCAAATACAAGATGCATTCCCCTAAGCCCATAAATGGTGAAGTATCATGTAGTCAACGTTCACATGACACCACTAGGAGAATAACACCACAACTTAAGTATCAAAAATTAAATATTATTCAACATTACTTCACTACTAACAACTTGACTTCTCCCATGTCCTCAAGAACAACACGAACTACTCAAAAAACATCATATGGATCATAATCAGAGGTGATATAATGGATGATAACAATCTGGTCATAAAGTGCAAACACCGATAAATCTCGCAAGCATCAACTACTAACAAGTAATCCACACCGGGAGAGAGATCTAATGCAAAACAACGATAGATGCCCCTAATTGTTACAGTGGGATGAAGGTGGATGATGAGGGTGATGGTGCTGGTGGTGATGACAATGATGATGACGATCCTGATGATGCCCGGAGCGATGACAGTGAAGATGGTGGCGACTTCCCCTCTCCAGAGAGGAGTTTCCCCAGCAGATTTCTCTCTGCGAGAGAGCTTTTCTCTCTCGGGTGTTTTCTGCCCCGAGGCGGCGGCGGAATAATTCTTTGACGATGGAATGAGGCTTATGGTTCCCTGGGGGCCAAGCACGTGAAAAATACGCCCCAGAGGTGGGGCAGGGTGGCCACACCCCTAGGTGGCGCGGCCAGGGGGCACGCGCCATCCCTAGGTTTGGGCCCCTGGTGGCCCCCCTCCGGCTCTCCTTCTGGCTGGGTTGCTCCTCTGAACTTTTAGGACACCCCCGGTGTCCCGCTTCTTCTTCTGATCTTCTGAAATATGGTATCTCGACGGTGCTTTTTCCATCAGATTTCCGGTCCCGGTGTTTATTCTCCAAAAATTATAAACATGCAAAATAAGATAAAATAACATAAGGGATGCATCATAACATGAAATATATCGATGAATAACAGAAAATTATGATATAAAATAGTGATGCAAAATGGACGTATCAACTCCCCCCAAGCTTAGACCTCGCTTGTCCCCAAGCGAAACTGAACTCAGAAAACATGACCACGGGTTTATGGAGTGAAGATTCGATAAATAAAACACGGACAAGAAGCATCAAATCTATCTATGCACCAATTATTATAGACAACAACTTCCTCTCATATAACTTAACTTGAAACAAGTAAAGGGAGTCACAAACAAAGATGCAAAAGAGAGAATCAAAGTTGGTAATGGAAAACTTTGTTCTTGGTCAGAGAACATTTAATGAAATCATACTTATCTTAAGTGAAGTCTTTATAACAAGGTTTATATTGTAGATCTTAACATGTTTAATTATAACAACTCTTTTACAGTGATTCATAGCTTTCAAAGTAATATTCATTCAGATAATAAAGCATGTGCTAAACAAAGAAGGATAGAAAACATGATTGAATAAATCAACATATAGATGATGTGATCACAACAACTCAAATGCTTGCTGGAGACAGGAGAAAATGGATTTACTGACTCAACATAAAAGTAAAAGATAGACCCTTCGCAGAGGGAAGCATGGATCACTCATGTGCTAGAGCTTTTATTTTAATAAACAGAGGTATAAAATGCATGACACTCCTCCCATCCATCTTACACAAACCATGGCTAACCGAATCCTCGGGTGCCTGCCAACAATCACAAACCGTGGAGGAGTGCCTAAATTTTGAGAGGTGTATTTTTATGTCAACGAATGGTAAACAGAAAATACAATACGTCCCAAGACAACTAGACTCACAAGAGCGGCTCCCATAGAAGGATGCAACTGGTATAGAAGGTCATCCCTCTTTCTCTTTTGTTTACACAATTATGCTTTGACTGATAAATCAGGGGCAAAAGGAGTGAAGATAATTTGTATTATTATTTGGGGCTGGGAACCCTGCTGCTATCTCTTCTAGCATTTGGATAAGCGGATGAAGCCACTAGTCTAGGTGTGTGAGTCCAATCAACAAGTGAGATAAAGATTCTCTATTTGCGTCCTCATGAGCTAAAACAGGAACACAAAACATGAGTAATTTGAAAGTTTTAAAGGTAGCACATGAGCAATTTACTTGGAGTGGCGGTGAAATACCACATGTAGGAAGGTATGGTGGACACAAACGGCAAGGTTTTGGGGTTTAAGATTTGGATGCACGAGAAGCATTCCCTCTCAGTACAAGATTTTTGGCTAGCAAGGCTGGGTAGCAAGCATAAGAGTTGAAGGAAAATGAACAAATATACATATGATGAAAGCAATCATGCAATCTTCATTGAAAGCACAAGCGATCGTAACTTGTGAATACTAAGTTTATGAGCTAAAAGGCAAATTCCTCTTTCTTATACTAGCATCTTAAATTATTATTTCTACTGACCCAAACTAAGTTTGCCAAAACCAACTAGATTAACTTGATGATCTCGAGAGTGATACCAAATACTAATAACAAGCTCAACCATATGACATGAATTGAAAACTAAAATAATGTGTGCATAAAGTAAATGATGAAACTTCTCATTAATATTTCAAACCGGCAACTCACACCAACGGATACAACGATAACCAACTAGGGAGACACACTTCCATACTTCAAACCATCCTATATGATAACTTCTCTACTCATGATAAGACTCTACTGAGAAAGTAAAAAGATGAAAGATAGTGATGTGATACCGCGACACTCCCCCTAAGCTTGGAACAAGCCGAGGGGATGCCAAAACCAATGACGAATCAATTCTTCGGTGGTGGTGGTGAATCCTTCTCGACGAGCCTATCAATTGATTTCTTCAGATCTTCAATCGCGAACATAAGCATACGCATCACCTCCGTATTGCGATCAATACAGTTTGTATGCCTGTCAGACGGTGAATCCCAGCCACCAAGATTTTCCCCCCACTCTTCCTTAGGTTGAGAGCTTCCTTCATCTACACGGTTAGAACGATTCATATCCCACATAGAGGGGAAATCCCTATGAGGCACCTTTTTGCACTGATAATCATGAATTAATGTGTGGAAGTAGTTCTTGACGCCCGCATTAGGTGTCCTCGAAGCTAAAGAGTGACGTGGAACCTTCCCTCTGGTGCTCATCCGCGCGCCTCTCTTGAGCTTCAAGGGATTAGCCACCACTCCAATACTTGCGATGGTGGTGCGTGGATGCACTCGAGTACTTCCTTCTACATCTCCTTCAGCTCCACTCTCGTTCTCCTCCTCCGGCTTCAGGTCTTGGACATCATATTCCTTTGGTCCCTTCCCTTTGTTGTCGTTGGCGGAGACCATGATGCTTCTAAAACCAAAAACAGATCCTGGCAGAAACAGCTCGACATAGAAACACGACGAGAAAACGACATACGGACCTCGGGGGTCCGGGGGATTATATAGCAAAAAGTTTCATAACAAAAGTAAAGTCTAGGTCGAAAACGAGTCGGAGAGGGGCTCTGGGCCCCCTACACCATAGGCTGGCGCGTCCAGGGGTGGGCCCGCGCCACCTCATGGTGTGGATCCTCCGGGCTCCGTCTGCCTCTCGTTTCCGGCTCATAATTTTTCATATTTTCCAAAAACAGTAAAAATAAAAGTTGGAAGATGTTTCGCGAATGTTTTCTTACCAAAACTGTTACCTATTCGAAAACTGACTCTGCAATTTCTGAAATATGATTCCTAATAAATTCTGTCGGGGTCATGGCTCGAATACAATCAACATTTTCATTATAAGGATCTCCAGAAATATAATGCTTGAGTCTTTGTCCATTCACCACTTGTGAAGAGTTGTCTTCAAGGGAAACAATTTTAATTGCCCCAGAACAATATACCTCTTCGATAACAAAAGGTCCTTCCCATCTCGAGAGTAATTTTCCTGCAAAAAATCTGAGACGAGACCTATACAATAGCACTTTCTCACCAACATGAAATTCTCTTATAATAATTCTCTTATCATGCCACCTTTTAACTTTCTCTTTAAAGAGCTTAGCATTTTCATATGCTTCACTCCTCCATTCACCTAAAGAATTTAAGTCAAGCAACCTTTTCTCGTCAGCAAGTTTAAAATCTCTATTTAGGTCTTTCACTGCCCAATAAGCTTTGTGTTCTAATTCTAGGGGCAAGTGATAAGCTTTTCCATAAACCATCTTATAAGGAGACATGCCCATGGGATTTTTATAAGCAGTTCTATAAGCCCACAAAGCATCATTTAGTTTCTTAGCCCAATTTTTTCTAGATTTGTTAACAGTCTTTTGCAAGATAGATTTGATTTATCTATTTGATAATTCTACTTGCCCACTAGTTTGAGGATGATAAGGTGAGGCAATTCTATGATTAACATCATATTTAGCAAGAGTCTTTCTAAAACCACCATGAATAAAATGAGAACCACCATCAGTCATAAGATATCTAGGTACACCAAACTTAGGGAAAATGATGTCTTTAAGAATTTTTATTGAGGTTTCACCATCAGCACTTTTAGTAGGTATAGCTTCTACCCATTTAGTAACATAATCAACAGCAACAAGAATACGAGTGTAGCCTTTTTAAGGAGGGAAAGGACCCATAAAGTCAAAACCCCAACAATCAAACGGTTCTATAACAAGAGAATAATTCATAGGCATTTCATTACATCTAGAAATATTTCCAACCCTTTGACATTGATCACAAGATAAAACAATTTTTCTAGCATCTTTAAAGAGAGTAGGCCAATAAAAATCTGATTGTAGAACCTTATGTGTAGTTCTATCTCCAGCGTGATGTCCTCCATAAGCACTACTATGACATTTTGTCAATATCTCTTGTTGTTCATTTTCAGGAACACATCTTCGCATAATACCATCAACACCTTATTTATATAGGTGTGGGTCATCCAAAAAATAATGCCTCAAATCATAGAAGAATTTCTTATTTGCTGAGTTGTAAAGGTAGGAGGCAAATACTTTGAAAAAATAAAGTTAGCATAATCAGCATACCCCAGACTCTCTTGAGAGCTCACTTTTATTGCAGCTAATTGTTCATTAGGATGATGAGGGTGATGGTGCTGGTGGTGAGGATGATGATGATGATGATCCAGATGAACCTCGGAGTGATGACGGTGACGGTGGCGGTGATTTCCCCTCTCTGGAGAGGAATTTCCCTGCCAGAGAGATTTTCTCTCTCGGGTGTTTTCCACCCCGAGGCGGCGGCGGAATAATTCTTCGATGATGATCATGGTGCAACAACGTTGTTGTTGGTGATGATGAACATAGCCTCAAAGTAATTGCACACGTACGGTGCTTGACGTCGACTCCCAGACTCCGATCCAGTTGTGGTTGCGGAAGTAGATCTCCCGGAATAGAATTTCTCTCAAAACAGCGGTGGTGTGGAGAGGGAGAAGACTCCCGGGCATTGTCCAACTTTGGGGACTACGCACTGGGGGAGAGAGAGAGAGAGACAGAGAGAGAGAGCGGAAGGAGGGAAAAACTTGTCCGACGATTTTCTGGGATGTTTCCTGAATTTTCAGTGTTCAAAAGGAGCACCCCTCCCTCTCTTTATATAGGATGAGGGAGGGGGAAACTCCCTTTAGCTTCCCAATGTGGGACTAAAGGGAGGGTAGGAGGGGAGAGAGATTCGGCCCCCTCTCCCTTAGCCGCATGGGCCTCTAGCGCCCATAAGGGGGGCCGAACCCCCTCTTGTGGGCTGCCTACCTTTTCCAAATTTTTAGTTAATTATTTAATATGAATTTAAATTAATATATTAATAAATATATTTAAATTAGTAAATACATTTAATTTATTTTTAATATTAAAGTAACATATAAACATAATTAATTCGTAATTACTATATTTATATATCATTTAATTAAAACGACTCTAGAACCCCTTCTGGATCTCCCCGATCGTTCGGTATTTATCTCTCGGAACCATTCCGATGTTCCCCCATTCTCCGGAACCCTTCTGGTTTCTCTCTTTCTATACTCCAATAAATCCGATGTTTCCTGTAACGATCTCCGAGCGTCATCAAGCCCTTAATTGTGTTACCCTTGGTTCGAGAGTACTCGAGACATGATTGAGTACTCTCTCCGATCAATGATCAATAGCTGGGCATGGATGCCCATAATGACCCATGTGCAATTTTTATTCATATTCTGGTCTGTCGAAACACACGAGCAAGTCCATCCAGGTGCTCCACTTCTGAAGGGCCTTCGAGTTCCATGTGAGGCTTATGATCTGCTCACATGTCTAAATTGGGCTGATGTATGTATGCTTAACTCTGACAGTGTGTGCTTTTTTACTAGCCGCATGAATCGAAGATCACCGGCCTTTTTCTCACGGACCCTCCAGTGAACAACGATACGAAGTTTGAGATCAGGAACATAGATGGCCAAGATCTGTACCACAACCTTCTCGTGCCCATGTACTACCAGACCCTGCTGTCGCGATCGTTGTCTACAACATCACCAACACAATTAATGTGACTGGAGCATGTAAATGACTTCATTATGAACTATTTATATATTGCAAATATTAATTACATATGATTGAAACCATAGCCAGAAGTGGTAGTTCATTACGATAATATATTTTGTTCCTCACACTGAATCACCAATTGTGGTCTTGGGGGGAGAAACTGAGACCGACTTTACGTTTATAAAATCTTGCTTTTCCATAGTTGCATCATTGTAGAAAATAGTTTGAGCTTTTAGCTATCTTCTCTGTCTCATTAATAATGCGGTTAATCATGTGCAAATTGGGCCCGGTGTTTAAGCATGAGATTTGGTTGTTTTGAAAAAGGTGAGAACGGAAGGATTTTATACATTTTTTGTATCATATCAAAATTCCAGGGCACAATGTTGATAGCCATTCCAAAGTAAGTCCGATACACTGTTTTTGCAATGCTTATAGTTATATTTTTGAATAACAAATATTGTTCTATTTAGTTTATAAAGAACCCTTGTATTTAGATGTCATGGACAAATCCTGCAACCCTCGAGTCTGACCATGAGGGACGAACAGAGGATGAGAAGAAGCCCTCCAATACTGAGATATGATATATTGGGAACCTAATACTACTAGAAACCCGAGCCTTGGATCTATCATGCCTGCCCACGCTCGGAGGGGCGCTACGACAACCATAGTCGCAATGCATATCAGGAGCAGAGGAAACACATGACATGGTTTATTCCATGGAAAACACTAACACAACCACGAGATGAAAAAAAGTAAAGGGACACACCCATCCCTACGCCAAGTCTGCTCGGCATCGCCGGCGGAGAGGAGAAGAGAAGGGCGGCGAAACTACGACACCGGGTCAAACCTCGCAAAAAAAAACACTATAGAAGAGAGTACGATAAAAATGCAATTAACGGATTGGATAATGTCGAGTTGGGTACTTTGCAAGGGCAGTGTGTAACTGCAATGTCGTGTTGCAAGAATAGGGTGACTACACAATTCAACAACGGTGTTGTTGCCTTATTGGAGTGGGTGATTGTAAAGAACAAGAACGATTAGCAACGAAACTTAAATGTCCGTAGCAACGTACGGGGATTCAACTAGTCTTCCCAAATTCCGGGATGGATTAGTTTATAAGCTTGACAAATGACTGGTTCCCTAGCATGCTTGATCTATATGCATCTATTGCAATATTTGCTCGTGCAGCCTTCTTTTTGTATTTTTTGGAATATAATAAGAGCATCTGCACTAAATGGCCCTCTTGATTTGATATGGTTGTTAGGGTGCCGTAACAGAAAACCCACCCAGCCAGGACCTAGGTAGCGGTAAAGTTGATGGACCGTTGCTGACTCGCTGAACAGGACTGACCACCGTCGAGTTCGTGTGTTGTTGGTCGGGCGGTTCATCGACCATTATGATTGTCGCTCGATCAAAGTTTTGCTTAAATTTCGTTCAAATTTATAAGCATACTTTAAATTTAAATTATATTTGTCATGTTTGGTTTAAATTTATGTTTCTAAATTGTTTGAGAAAAACTTATAAATTGGGGCAGCCGGTCTCAATAGGCCGGCAACATGTGCTAATGCTCTCAATAGCGTCTATCTGACAAGTCGCCGTATTGTCTATTGGAACTCTAAAAGATACATTTTTGCTCATGTGATTGCCGTGCTTAATCACCGATGCCAATGGATTAAGTGACGCATATTGAAAAAAGATACAAACCAAATCTGACAGGTGCACATGGATCACAACAAAATGAGATCTCGCACAGTTGGGTGTATACAAAGGGTGGTCAACAATTTTATGATTTTTTTAAGAATATCCAGTGACAAATCAATGAAGGATCAAGGATCACCTGAAGATCTGAGAGAAGAAGCGTGGGATAGCCAGCAAATAATAAAATTTAAAAGAAAAATAATTGTCAAGAGTGGGATTTGAACGTGTATACAAAGGGTGGTCAACAATTTTATGAATTTCTTAAGGATATCCACGATAGAGCCGATAGTGACAAATCAATGAAGGATCAGGGATAACATGAAGATCTGAGAGAAGAAGCGTGGGATAGCCAGCAAATAATAAAATTTAAAAGAAAAAATAATTGTCAAGAGTGGGATTTGAACCCACGCCCTTTCGGACCAGTACCTGAAACTGGCGCCTTAGACCAACTCGGCCATCTTGACTTTTTGTCAGTTATCTGGACATGCCTTATTTAAGGCAAAGTTGATTTTGTGTATAATTGTGCTACAGAACTTCGCCAGCTTCAGTTTTGTCCTGTTCCTTCTCTTCCGTTTGCCATTCAGAACTCAGAGCATCTCCGCGAGGCAGTCCACTTCCCGCCCAGGCAGATAGCCCAGAAACGGCCCCAAAAGAAAAGATAATACACTCTGTTCACGACGTGTCTATTAGACGCAAAGTACTCAGCGATGCAATTCACAGTTTCACACGCACACGGTCTACACGGTAAAATCTCGATAATTCTATGGTATTGGGATTACTGCTCCAAGTGGCAAGACCATGCAAGTGTGATTTGAATTCAGTTGTGATGTCTTGTGTGTTATTTTGGTGTGACCTAAATTCACTTATGCTGATAAAGGATCGAACTTATGACGAGTAGAGTAGCGTCACGAAAGTTGGCTCATTGCTTTTGCTCGACCAATGTGGCCCGCACGGAGGATGGTGTGGGGGAAGGTCACCCCCGCGGTACGGTACGAACTGTTGCCTAGTTGATCTGAATTCTACCTTGTATAGTGTTTTAGCACTTTATATACCTCATATAATCGGTCGTTTGAGATAAGTCGCAAGTTATAAATCCCGACGTTTGTAACCGCACCCGATATAGCAAAGATCTACTGGCCGGCGCCCGTGATTTTTCCTCTTCTTCACTGGAAGGGATTTCCACCTTAAAAAATCTCGTTGCCCCATTTATCGGTCTCTTTGTTCATCGCTTATTTCTTGCTATCGTTTATAACAATGTGCTTAGTTTTTATGAAGTTCTTATTATGCCAAGTTGATGAACCCTTCTACCCCCACCTTACCCCTCAATTGCGCCAACCAGACGACCTCTTCTCACTGCAGGATATATTCCTTTATATGAACAATATTGCTACTCCTAGATCGGATCCTGAAGGCTGCCGATCCCAGTTTCTACCGCGAATTCTTTGTCACAAAGGACCCAATCCACGGGAAACCACAAATGGAGACCTAGCCCCATGGAGCCTTTTATTTTAAAAAATTCTTGAAAACTTGTGGATGTATACTATGTTGTATTCTAGCACGTGCAAAATCTCAAACAATAATACTCCCTCTATTTTTATATATAAGGCCACAAACTCACATTACATGTGCCAAGGCAAACAAATTAAACTGATTAATGCATCTTCAAACCCAACTTGTGTAGCCTCGTTTACCGGGTTAATAAATGAGTGCATGCAACTTCTCTTTCTCTATTGGCTCTCTTGGGGAGCACAACCACATCACACAACCCCATGTATGCATGCATGCTTGGTGATTGGGCTGGATAATTAATATCATCGGTTGCATGTGAAAAACATCATTAATGTTGCCTCGTTTAGTGTTTGTGGCTGGATCATTAAAGAAGGAAATTGTGGAGTACTCCCTCTGTCCACTATTAAGTGTACGTTTTCCTTTTTCGTCGGTCAAACTTATTAAACTTTGACTAACTTTATAGAAAAAATACTAGCATTTATGACAACAAATTAGTATCAATAGATTTGTGTTGACATGAAGTTTCAAATTATACCATTTTGATGTCATATATGTTGGTTTAATTTTCTATAAATTTGGTCAAAATTTAAAAAGTTTGACTAAGTCTAAAAGTAAATGTACACTTATTCATGGACGGAGGGAGTATTTGGTAGTGGCCTTGTATACAAAACGGAGGGAGTATTTCATATTAGGGGCTATACAAAAATAACAATTTGTGACAGATTTGGAAGAGTTGAAATATGGTCTGTTCACTACTTTCAAATTTTGGACTTCATCACTTTTGTGCAGCCCAAAGTATAATATATTTCTAGTTGAGATTTTACGCGTTGGTAGAATAGAACATTTTCTACATCCACATCTAGATTTTTTAAAGATTTTTTTTAAAACGCCAAAATGTGATTTTTTGAATTTTTCAAAATAAAAGGCTACATTGAGCTTGGCTCCATTTGTCCACTCTACCCGATCCACGAACTATTCTCTGACTGTACTCTCTTGTCGATGACATGACTAGTATTAAACGTGCACACATCATTCTTCTTCCGAAAAACGAAGGTTTTTGCCTAGATCCTCCACCCTGACCCTTCACTACACAAACATCGTCGATAAATCACGATATCCTTATTACTCTTCTCAAGTTGAAGATCACAACCACATCTATAATATCTAGACATAAGAAACACACTAAGATTATTTCCCTCGACATGCAAGCTATATAGTTCATCAAGCATAACTGACCAATCGTAGCTTGCCACGTCTTAATAAATTTTCCACCTCGACGAAAAGAAAAACATGTCCATCAAAGCATTTGTTTAACAATTATTATAGCTAAAAACATGTTCATTGTTTTCCCTCCCTACCTCCCAATACATCCTCACTATATGCCATTTTAGATTTGCACTATCGTATCTTGTGCCAATGCCACACATTGATTAGCACCTAATTCATCTCCCAATTAGTGCTCACATTCCTGTTAAGGTCTTGTTTACTTTGAGGGCATTAGAAGTGTATTTTAGGGGATTGGAGGGAATAATCCCGAATCTCGGAAAATCCCCAATAACCCATTTACTATTCCAATTTTGAAGGGGATAATACCTAAATATACCCCACCAAACATCTCATTTTTTTTTCTAGATTAAGAACTCCATCCCATACTAGTGTATTTCAGGGGAACAGTATTTGTGGGGATTGCGTGAAAGCAAAAAAATTCACCAAATCCCCTCCCATCCCCAATACTCATGGGATGAAAATACCCGACTTAATGCCGCATTCACCTCTCACATGTCTCCTCTTCTCTATTCTCTCCCACTCCACCTATCCCATCCCCTCTTGTTTCCCCCTCTCATTTCCACTTGTTTTCCTCTGGCCATGTCACTCCGCGGTGAATCCCCCCTCTGTCGGTCCGCTCCCGCGATCATGTTCAAGCTCTCCCTGCAGGGACAAGAGGACAACACTGTCGTCGACAAGGAGGATGGTGAAGATGTCGATAATACCAATATTGGCCTGAAGTTCTGAACCCCCATGCTCAGTTGAATTTCCATGACCTTGGCTTGAATCACTATGCCCAGCACATGACCCATTTATCCTAATGTCGCACTTTTTTTTATTTCAGTTGTGCCGTTTTCCATGCCTTATTGTACTTGAAGTGATCCGATCTGCAAGGTCAATCCTCTCTTCACATTGATGTTGTTGTTGGTGATATTGAATGTTTAGTCTTGATTTATTTTTGTTGCAACATTTCTTTGACTTTGCTCCCTAGTACCGTGTGAATCAGAATATGTATTTTGTGTTATTGTTACCGCATATTTGATTGTAGTAATGTCAAATATGGTTGCAGCAAGAGAGATTAAAGTGTGTATCTAAATGTATACATGAAATTATTGGTGTAGTGGGACTTTCTCTACCTTAAAATCAGTTTTCTATTTAAACGTTCCACCAAAATTAATATTAGATATATAATCTTATGGCTTATTCTGATTCAGGTTAGCTCAGGTGATAACTTTGTTTCAACAAATCCCCGATGCATGCATCTTATAAAATTTTATGAGTTTCCTTCACTCTTCTTTCCTTCTCAGGCGACGATTTCTTTGATTCTTCAGCGGTCCAGGCTCACTGTCATATAGAGATACATAGCTCCATTTTATCAAGCGTTCGACATGCTCTCCTTTTATTCTATTATTACCAAGACATAACATCGGTCAGATCCATGATGACCCACAAGTATAGGGGAACTATCGTATCTTTTTTGATAAATAAGAGTTTCGAACCTAATGGGGAGGAGAAGAAGCTAAAAAGTGGATTTCAACAAGGTTTCACTGTCAATACTGCAAGAAAATTTTATAGTTGTTTTTTTGTAACGAGTAATTTAATTGAAAGTAAATAAAGCAAAAAAGTAAAAGTGCAGCAAGTGGCACAATCCTTTTTATCACAAAGGTGAAGTATACGGTGTTGCTAATGATGATTAAAATTTTCCCGAGGACACATGAGATATTTGCCAAGTTAACTTTGTCACATGCCATTTATTAATCTTCAATATTTTATAAGTGTTGTGCAGATAAATCTACCCTAGTTTACTTCCCTTACTTGGAACCATACACACTTATGATCAAACTTCTTGCAAGCAACCATAACTATAAGAAAGTTATTATAAATTAACCATAGTATAGACTCCGAGATTCTACATCCCTTATACAATAGTTTGCGAATTCGGGTTAGGATTTCTATCACTCTGATAATCCTACCATAAGAAAACTAAATACACAATGTATTTCCCTAGGCGCATTAAGGTGAAGTATCATAGTCTACATTACATGACATAACATGATAAATAATACCAAAAATTAAATATCTAACCATGAAATATTACTCAACATAACATGGATACTAATAACAAGATTGTCGGTGTAATGCCTTCAGGGGGACATCCGATCGTTGGATGTGGGGACCCGATCCGTCATCTTGGACGGTCTTGATGAGTCGGGTCTCAGCCGACTACCCCCTCCCGGGAGGGGGGAGGGGGTGCCCCGAGAGGCGCGACCGCTCCATGGCCGCCCGTCGCAGGATGAAGACGGCGCATGGCACTGTTGATTGGCAGAGTTGTTGGAAACCCCAAGAGGAGGGTGTGATGAGCAAGCGAGAAGAATTTCCATCAGTTAAGAACCAATGTTATCAATCCAGTAGGAGGAAGAAGATCTCAGGAAGGTTGATGCCACTGACGGTGGTGCTGGCGCTTCACCGATGTCAGCAACAACGTGGAACCTGCACACAACACAACCAAAATACTTTGTCCCAACAGTACGGTGAGGTTGTCAATCTCACCAGTCTTGATAAAAACAAAGATTAGACATATAGTGTGGAAAATTATGTATGCTTGCAGTAAGTAAAGAAAGCAGGAAATAGTTGTGGTTTGTTTAACAGTGTGGAAAAATGGACCGGGGTTCATAGGTTCACTAGTGGTATCTCTCCATAAAAGATACCATGATGGGCGAACAAATTATAGCTGGACGACTGACAAATAGAGGTTGCACCGTGGTGCACATATATGACATGAACACTACTATGATATTTAGTGCGGGAATTACAACAATATACATAGACCGACATCCATCTGCATCTATGACTAGTAATCCACCCTCAGGTTATCATCCGACCCCCCCTTAGGTATTAAGTTGCAAGCAATAGATAACTGCATTAAACAAAGTGTGTAATGTAAGCATTGATTATGCACGCGGGCACTCTCACCGCTGGTTTCTCCCTAATGGCAACATCACATCCCCCCTTCACGTTTTTGTCACTCGAGCAAGGCGGTGAGAAGGCATGAACCCACTATCGAGCATAAATACTCCCTCTTTGGAGTCACTAGCAACTATTTGGCCAGAGCAACCACTAGCAACGGAAAGCATGCAAGATCACAAATAGAATATGCAAATAAAGACTATAATCAACTTGGCACAAGTTCAATATTTCATCGGATCCCAACAAACACAACATAGAGAATTACATAAGATAAATCTCGATCATGATAGGAAGCTCACGAGATCTAAACATGGAGGCATATGAGGAGAAGACAACCATCTAGCTACATACTAACCCGTGGTCCAAGGATGAACTACTCACGCATCACTTCGGAGGCAGGCATGATGATGGAGAGGCCTTCGGTGATGATCTCCTCTCTGGCAGGGTGCCGGAAACAGCTTTAGAACCCCCTGATCTAGGGTTGACGGTGACGGAGGCTGCGGAACTTTTCGGGGATTTTTTATCAGGTGTCTAGGGTTTTCCATCCGGGGGGATTAAATAGGTGAAAGGGCAAATGCGGTGGAGCTCCAGGGGCCCCACACCCATAGGTGGCACGTCCAGGGGGGACCCGCGCCACCCTATGCTGTGCTCCCCTTGTTTCCCGTCCTCGACTCCTCTTCGGTGTTCTGGATGCTTCCGGGGAAAATAGGAACTTCGGGCTTTGTGGGGTCCAATTCTGAGAATGTTTCCAGAACAACTTTTCTGAATCCAAAAGCAGCAAAAAATAGGGAACTGGCACTTGGCATCTTGTTAATAGGTTAGTCCCGGAAAACGTATAAAAATGCTATAAATAAGGGAGAAAACAAGTAGCAATTGGCAAAATATGATCATGGAGCATCAGAAATTATAGATACGTTGGAGACGTATCAAGCATCCCCAAGCTTAGTTCCTACTCGTCCTCGAGTAGGTAGACGATAAAACACTAATTTCTGAGGTGACATGCTACTAACATAAACTTGATCAATCTAATGTAAAAGCATATGCACGCTGAGATCATAGAACTTCAAACACAAACATGATAAATAAAACTTTAATAATAAAGCATAGCAATTACTTTGCATCACGAAGATTAACTCAACTAAAGGATCATGAATAATAATGCAAAGAAATGTAGATGTTTGTTTCAGGTATAGAGAAATCATGGCAAAGTGATATTTCGCTAGTCCTTAAGAGTGGGGAAAAACATAAATGCCAAGACACCTTCAAAGTTCACGAGGAAGACTAGAACAAATAATTTAAGAACAAATAATATCACATTATGAAGTAATTATTGATGCTTATGGGACAAATGCACATAGAACTCAGAATGGAAAAAATGCTCTCTCAACTATGCATAAAGTTAGAAGATGGAGACTCAACATAAAAGTAAAAGAAAGGCCCTTCGCAGAGGGAAGCAGGGATCACTCATGTGCTAGAGATTTTATTTTATTTTATTAAACAGAGGTATTAAAAGTTTGACACTGAGTGTCTATATTTTGGGAGATGTATGCTAATGTCAACGAATGGTGAACAGAAAATACAGTACGTCACAAGCCAACTGGATTCACAAGAGCGGCTCCCATGGTGAAGGACGCAACTGGTGTAGAAGGTCATCCCTCTTTCTCTTTTGTTTACACAATTATGCTTTGACTGATAAATTAGGGGCAAAAATAGTGAAGAGAATTTGTTTGCATTAATTTGGGGCTGGGCACCCCGCTGCCAGCTCTCCTATCATTTGGATAAGCAGATGAAGCCACTAGTCCACTGGTGTGAAATCCAATCAACAAGTGAGATAAATATTCTCTATTTCCGTCCTCATGAGCAAAAACATGAACATAAATCAGGAGTAATTTTGAAGGTTTTAAAGGTAACACATGAGAAATTTAGTTGGAATGGCACTTAAATACCACATGTAGGTAGGTATGGTGGACACAATGGAAAAAACTTTGGTTTAAAGGGGTTTGGATGCACGAGTAGAGCTCATACTCAGTACAGGTGGAGGCTAGGAAAAGACTGGAAGCGACAAATCAAGAGAGCATAAGAGCCATAATCATGCATAGCGACATAAGCATCATTAATTAAAACATAAGCAGTATCACAAGTTGAAAAACTAAGTGGTCATGGAGGCTATTCATGACTGGTTTGTAGTCATAAACATGGTGTGAGCACGCGCCAAGTCAACCAAATAAAACATTCGAAAGAGAATACCATACATTGATGCTTTACTATGACAAGAACAACTCATGAATCTTTCAAGACATATTAAACACTTTCAGCTATTTGAGGCTAATCATGCTACTCAATAACCACAAGGATTTAAAACTAAAATAACATTTAGCATGGCATGAAAAAGTCCTAGCCACAGTCTATACAAGCTTCTACTAGTACTGTTATAAATTCTACTTCAAGCAACAGTTTTCTTTCTCCCAACAAGCACCATACAAAACATGCTTTAACCAAAATACTCTTGATTACAGCAAGCAAACATGAGAGTACTCACATAACACTACTAAAAATAACAACTCTAATAAGAGATGCATGCAAAACAGGAGTTAAATAAATGCAGCAGCTAGATAGAGATTAAGAATACAAAGTATTCCCATGAAAAAGCGGAGCGTGTCACTCTCCAATAAAAGAATGCTCGAGTCCAACCAAGCTTATTGAAAAAGTAAAAACAAACTGAAAGCAAAAGCAAAAACAAACTGAAAACAAAAATAAAAGATGCTCCAAGTAAACCACATAAGATGCGACTGAATAAAAATATAGTTTCACTTGAAGTGACCTGATAATTTGTTGATGAAGAAGGGGATGCCTTAGGCATCCCCAATATTAGACGGTTGAGTCTTCTTGGAATTTGCTAGGATTTACCACCGGTACATCCCCAAGCTTAGGCTTTTCACTCTTTTTGGTCACATCATATCATCCTCTTCTCTTGACCCTTGAAAACTTCATTCACACCAAAGTTCTCACAATCTTAATTAGCAACGTTAGTGCAATTGAAATAATAAATTCGCATGGTCCAGTTTCAACACAATTCTAACACTCAAGAACACATTAGATACTGTCACAACTTCTTTTAAAACTCTTTTTCTCAAAAGAACACCAAAAGAAAGAGATTAAGATGCAAATGCAATAAATGGCAGAAATCTGTCAAAACAGAACAAGAGGTAAAGGTCGATTTTTTTAAAAAAAACTTTTGTTGCTCAAATCAAAAAGTGGTAAACTAATAAAAGTTGCGTATATGACTCAGAATTAAGCACAAAAAAATTCAGGTCATTTTGAATTTTCTGTGATTTTTTACGGAATTAACAATGGACAGAAGAAATCTGTTTACTGCGCAGAAATCCGAAATATAGGCTCAACTTTCCACTAGAGGCTTTACTTGGCTCAACAAAAACTCAAAAGAAAAGATACAGAGGGGTTGCTAAGGAAATAGAAAACACCCATGTGCAAATCACACAAAAAAACCCGAAGGAAAACGGGTTGAAAACAGCGAAATAAAACGGGTTATCTCCTGGTAGCGTTTTTCTTTAACGCCTTCCAACTAGGCATAAAAGGGAAACTCAAGTATTTTCAAGTGAAGAAGCATCAACATCATATCTTTATCTAATAATAGAGTCAAAAGGTAGCTTCATATTCTTTCTAGGAAAGTGTTCCAAACCTTTCTTCAGGGAAAATTGATATTTAATACTCCTCTCTTTCATATCAATAATAGCATCAACGGTTCTAAGAAAAGGTCTTCCCAAAACAACAGAACAAAAAACATTGCATTCAATGTTCATAAAGAAAATCCAACAGGGGTAAGGTTATTGTTAACCATAATAATAACATCATCAATTCTACCAACAGGTTTCTTCTTAGCACTATCAGCAAGATGAACATCCAAATAACAGTGTTCCAACGGTGGTAAATCAAGCATATTATAAATCTTTTGAGGCATAACAGAGATACTAGCATCAAGATCACACAAAGCATTGCAATAAAAATCATTTACTTTTATCTTAATGATAGGCTCCCAACCATCATCTAATTTTCTAGGGATAGATGTATCAAGTTTCAACTTTTCTTCCCTAACTTTCATGAGAGCATTGGTAATATGTTTAGTAAAGGACATATTCATGGCACTAGCATTGGGACTTCTAGCAAGCTTTTGTAGAATCATAATAACTTCAGAGATATTTCAATCATCAAAATCAATATTTTTATCATCAAAAGTAATGGAACCATTATCTCCCACATCTCTAAAAATTTCAGCACTTTTATTAGGAGCAATTTCAGCAGTTTGAGGCAATTTAGCACGTTTCACCAAACGAGTAGGGACTTTATTAACACCAACTACTTTAACATTTATAGTAGGAGGTTTACTAGCACTTGGAGCTTCAGTTTTACTAGTGGTTGTGATAGTGCAAACTCTAGCAATATTATTCTTTTTAGCCAATTGATCTTCTCTTTCCCACCTAGTACGTAATTCAGCCATCAACTACCATTATCATCAATTCAAACTTGAATGGCATTCAAAGTTTTACTTTGTTTAACATCTTGTGGAAAAACCTTTAGTTTTAGAAAATCAACATCAATAGCAAGGCTATCTACTTTAGAGGCAAGAACGTCTATTTTACCAAGCTTTTCCTCAACGGATTTATTAAAAGCAGTTTGTGTGCTAATAAATTCTCTAAGCATGTTTTCAAGATCAGAGGTAGAGATTTTATTGTTATTGTAGGAATTTCCATAAGAATTACCATAACCATTATTAGGAGGATAGGGCTTATAATTGTTTCAACCAAAATTATTTCTATAAGCATTGTTGTTAAAATTGTTGTTTCTAATAAAGTTTACATCACCATGTTCTTCTTGAGCAACCAAAGAGGCTAAAGGAACATTATTAGGATAACCTTGAGCTTTACCATTAACAAGCATAGACATAATAGCATCAATCCTTTCACTCAAAGAGGGGGTTTTCTCAACATAATTTACCTTCTTACCTTGTGGATCTCTCTCAGTGTGCCACTCTGAATAATTTATCATCATATCATCAAGAAGCTTTGTTGAATTGACTAAAGTGATGGACATAAAGGTACATCCAGCAGCTGAATCCAATAGGTTCCCTGAGGAGAAATTCAGTCCTGCATAAAAGGTTTGTATAATCATCCAAGTAGTCAGTCCATGAGTGGGACAATTCTTCACCATAGTTTTCATTCTTTCCCAAGCTTTAGCAACATGTTCATTATCAAATTGTTTTAAATTCATTATGTCACTTCTCAGGGATATAATCTTACCAGGAGGATAATATTTTCCAATGAAAGCATCTTTACACTTAGTCCATAAATCAATACTATTTCTAGGCAAAGATAACAACCATTCTTTAGCTATTCCTCTCAAAGAGAAAGAAAATAATTTCATTTTAATAATATCTCCATCCACATCTTTATATTTTTGCATCTCACATAGTTCAACAAAATTATTAAGGTGGGCAGCAGCATCATCAGTACTAATACCATAAAATTGCTCTTTCATCACAAGATTTAATAAAGCAGGTTTAATCTCATAGAAAGCAGCAGTAAGAGCAGGTGGAGCAATAGGTGTACAAATAAAATCATTGTTGTTTGTGTTAGTGAAGTCACACAACTTAGTATTCTCAGAGGAACTCATTTTAGCAGAATAAAAGCAACCAAATAAATAATAACTATGAAGTAAACTTTTTTTTGCGTTTTTGATAAAGAAAAGAAAAACAAGACAAAACTAAAAACAAGACAATAAACAAAATAAAGAGGTTGAGAGTGAGAGACTCCCCTTGCCAGAAGACTTCTTCCTCCCCGGCAACGGCGCCAGAAATTCTTGTTGATTGGCAGAGTTGTTGGAAACCCCAAGAGGAGGGTGTGATGAGCAAGCGGCAAGAATTTCCCTCAGTTAAGAACCAATGTTATCAATCCAGTAGGAGGAAGAGGATCTCAGGAAGGTTGATGCCACTGACGGTGGCGCTGGCGCTTCACCGGTGTCAGCAACAACGTGGAACCTGCACACAACACAACCAAAATACTTTGTCCCAACAGTACGGTGAGGTTGTCAATCTCACCGGTCTTGCTAAAAACAAAGATTAGACATATAGTGTGAAAAATGATGTATGCTTGCAGTAAGTAAAGAAAGCAGGAAATAGTTGTGGTTTGTTTAACAGTGTGGAAAATGGACCAGGGTTCATAGGTTCACTAGTGGTGTCTCTCCATAAAAGATAGCATGCTGGGTGAACAAATTACAGCTGGGCAATTGACAAATAGAGGTTGCACCGTGGTGCACATATATGACATGAATCCTATTATGATATTTAGTGCCGGCATTACAACAATATACATAGACCGACATCCATGTGCATCTAGGACTAATAATCCACCCTCAGGTTATCATCCGAACCCCCTTAGGTATTAAGTTGCAAGCAATAGATAACTGCATTAAACAAAGTGTGTAATGTAAGCAATGATTATGCACACGGGCACTCTTACCGGGGGGATTAAATAGGCGAAAGGGCAAATGCGGTGGAGCTCCAGGGGCCCCACACCCATAGGTAGCACGGCCAGGGGGACCCGCGCCACCCTATGGTGTGGCCCCTCTTGTTGCCCGTCTTCGACTCCTCTTCGGTGTTCTGGATGCTTCCGGGGAAAATAGGAACTTCGGGCTTTGTGGGGTCCAATTCTGAGAATGTTTCCAGAACAACTTTTCTGAAACCAAAAGCAGCAGAAAATAGGGAACTGGCACTTGGCATCTTGTTAATAGGTTAGTGCCGGAAAACGTATAAAAATGCTATAAATAAGGGAGAAAACAAGTAGCAATTGGCAAAATATGATCATGGAGCATCAGAAATTATAGATACGTTGGAGACGTATCAGGCACATCGTTGAAGGGTGGTGGCTACACGTGGGGGTGGTCCCTCTACCTTCCGCCCCCACGTGTAACCCACCGCGGGAGAGAAACTGCACATGTGAACCCCACCAGAAGTTGGGGGAGGCCTACGGATATAAAAGAGAGAAGAAGAGAAGAAATGAAGGAAGGGCAGCGAGAGACACAAAAGCAGAGTAGGATAAACATGCGGGCAGAGGAGAAGGAGAAGGGAGGCCTGGGAGGCGTAGAGTTTACCAAAGGGCTAGAACACTAGCATCCCTGATGTAGCCACATATACCAACATGTAATCCGAGATTAGACATGCAGGACGTAGGGTTCCATCTCTCAATGGACTGAACCTGGGTAAAAAGTTGTGTTCGTGTGATGTGCATTTGGCTCTCCCTCTGCTCCCACATTCCACTACCCGAGAAGAGACGATGCAGGAGTCTCCCTCGCCAACTGCCGAAAAAATCAGGGAGTTGGACGTCGATCACTCCCGGTGTCCGCGTTTCTACATGCAATATCTAGCGCTCCAGGTAGGGGGCACGCGCGAGCTTCTGCATCATCTCCGAGTTATCCTGCTTCCATGGAGCCCTCACAAGGCGGATCTGCGGCCCAAGGATCGGCCTTTAGAAGATCACACCACCAGCCCCGATGTCGCTCGCTCCGGTGGGCGTGGCGGGCGAGCACCCCTAGATCTGGGCGATCCGAGGGTTGAGGCCTTCGACCGCTCGGGGGAGGATGGCGTGCTGACAGTGATACAAACCATGCTGCGCATCCCTCCCCCGATGGTAGAAGACGACGTGCCATCTCACTCGTGGCTCAAGGGGCTCATCGCCATGATGGACTACGTTCCGCGGTGCCGTGGTGCCGCCCTGGTAGCCATGGGGCAACAACCTAGGTGGTTTGTGGGTCTGCCACGTGGACTGCGCCTCCCGAGAGATCTGAGCGTGGCCCCGGAGGGGGCCAACAGACAAGAAGGTGTCGCCACCCTAGGAGGAGGGGCCGCCCGCGTGGCCCCTCTGAGTTGGGCGATCGTGCATTGACCCCACCTCTGGCCACTTTGGGCGACCTTCGTCGCTTGGTCCGGGGGCATGGGGAACCTCTCCACCGATTCGCGGAGCATTTTCGTCGCGTAGCATGCCGGGTCTGGGGCCAGAGAAGACACCATCGTTCTAATATTCATGGGCGGCACTTGTCGCCCGTTCCTGGAGCGAGAGCTACAGTCCAGGGTCATCCGGCAGACGGAGGATCTCTGGCTCCTCTGAGTCCATCTGACGGAGGATCTCCAGCACGCGATGGAGGAAGCCGCAGGCGCACCAACCAGAAATCCATCTGACTCCTCTGCGTCCAAACTGTTCCCCAGCTGCGACTGCGACAGAGAGGACCTTGAAGATGGAGACTGGCCCCCTACCGTTGGGGACTGGAACATGCCAACACGCGAATCTCGGGACATGCGGTGGATTCAAGGCCCCCACACCTACCTCCCGACGGGGAGGAAAGGCGCGTGGGGTGCGCGTAGAAGACCTTTCTGACCGCCAAGGCCCAGTGGACATATGGTCCTTGGTGGCGGCAGTAGGGCCCGGGAGGCAAACCCAAGATTAGGAAGGGAGCCTTGATCCGCCCCCTCAACGATATGATAGTCGGGAAAAGAGGACCAAGACCCACTACTTCGGCAAAGGGAGGACCTCTGACACCTCAGACCCCCCTTTTGGTTGTAGAAATAGCCTGCTATGGCCACAGCGGGCGGTCTTGATACCGAAAGGGGAACGGGGGGAGCAGCACCTAGGCCACCCCCACGATAGAAACTCCCCCTACCCACTGGCTATTGCTGGCCGGGGAACCAGGATCTGGAAGTGTGACTATCTCCCGCGTAGTCCCGGCAGATCACATCCAGTACCATCCTTGGGGACACGGCCACAAGGCGTAGGCAGAGAGGGTCCACCCCTGCTACGTGAGTGCCTGATCAGCATGAGCGACGGCCGGTCGGCGTGCATGGGTACGTCCTAGGAAACTCAAGGCTGATCGTGCCACCAACGTCGATGGCAGTGCGGGTCTGCGCCCACAGCACAAATGCTCCAGCAGCATGCGTGCATCCTGAGCATGTTTAGGCAAGGCCAAGTTGTACATTCCGCACCATGTTTTGGGGTTTCTTCCCCATAAAAGATTGGCCAAATAAAGAAAAATGTTCCCTTTTTTGTTGGTCTTCATTTTTATCTGGGCAGAAGTGTATGGGCAGAACCGCCGGTGCTCCCTAAGGGATTCTCTCGGGGATAAGATGTTGTGCGAAGTATGCTTTTCTACCCCCATTTTGCTGAATTGATTTCCATTGAAGAATTTTATGGAGTCTTATTTTGAGAAAGTTGGCTTGAATTTTGATTTGGCAACATGAAGTTTTGGGAAACAAGAGGAGCCCAGGGGCTGGGACGGGACGCATCCTTTGAACGAAACGCCCCGTGGCTTCAAATCATGACTTCACGGTCCACCCCTGAGTACTTATAGTTCCCCCCCAGATTTGGGCGCCTGGTGGCTGTGCGGCCTACGATCGAAAGAGCTAGGATAACGTGACAGCAAGGACCTCTCAGTATAATACAGTGCTCCCGGCAAGAACGAGGAGTGTGAAGGATCCGTGAGGGATCAGCACCCCAGGAGTTGCAGATGGCCCGTCAAGACCAGCAACGGAAGTGAAAACCAAGCCGGAGGCAAGCGCGCCAGAAAAAAGGTTATCCGTGCCATCTTCTCTTTATTTTTGGTCAAAGTTCTTACAAGGTGGACAAAGTGGTCAGGGCCTATCCCGGCCTACCAGACTCTAGGAAGGACAAAGTCCCTTGAGGACTGGCGATCTGATCACGCATCAGCTATAAAGCACCATGGAGGGTCGCATTCTCCGTCGGTAGATCGTCCAACGCCTCAAAATTTAACCTGTGTTCTTGCTAGAATGTGTGCATGAAAGATTAATATTGTTTTTCCTCCTAGGGGAACCAAGCAAAGACAAGAAGTACCAACCTCTATAGCCCTGCCCAAAATTTGCACCAGGCTGGTGGGGCCATCGTGGTGCAGGCGATACCGAAGAAGCCCCAACAGGACAACACTCGTTGGGGTGTTCTGCGATGGATGCGAGTGAGCAGGACGGAGCAAGCTAAATCTGATCATCGGGTCCTCTAGCCACCAGGAGGGCCGGGGGAGCAGCTGTCAAGAAGGACCCCGCTAAGCATAGCATAAAAGACATGGTGAGGAAGATTCTGCGAAGACTTACCAAGGGAGCTGGGTCTGAGAAGTCGTAGGCGGGCCCCTCCCACTTGCGGGAGGGGGGGGGGGTCGTCCACCATCCAGAAGGAGATGGATCGTACCCATCCCGCAAGCTCATGCTGAGCAAGAGGAAGAGTCGAGATCCGGGTGGGGTCCCCATTGTGAGTCCACTCCCCATTTCCGTGCACCCGCTACTGCAGTGGCTCCACACGTATCGACTGCTAGGCGATGAAGAGATCGAGCCCAATGAGCCCTTCCACCACCAGTTTTTTTAGGAACTTCGTGAAGACGGCGATAGCGTATGGATCCCCGTGGTTCTATAGGTTCCAGCACTTTCTCGAAGCGGGAAGGCCAGGGTAGAAGGAGGGGAGGAAGGGGCCACCGGAGGAGTGTGGCGTCTCGGAAAAATAGAAGAACATGCGCTCCCAGTCGGCGTACGCCCCGAGCAGTCTCAGATCTAGGTACTGAGAGCTCCGGGGCACTAGCTTCACTGTGCCACAGGGAAGCCTCTGGTCTCCCTCCCCAGCAATCCGCCCCGACAAGAAGAACAGGGAGCACCATAGGCCAAGGTGAGGGTGAATGCCAAGATACCCCTCGCAGAAGGTCACGAAGCAGGAGATGTGCAAGATGCAGTCCAGAGTGAGGTGATGAAGCTGAATCCTGTACAACTTGAGGAGCTGCACCAGGAATGGATGAAACGGAGGGGAGATCTACCTCTCTAGGTGAATGCCAAACAAAACGCACTCATCGGCCCGGGGTGTAGGAACCACCTCCACGCCCAGGACCCGCCATGGACAACAAGATTGCGGCGGTATGAAGCCTATGGAAGACATGGCGTCAAGCTCCCTGTGCAACAACTCGGAGCCTGACCATTCCACGCCATCATACCTCACAATGGGGGGGGGGGTGATACGTCACAAACGTATCCTATAATTTTTTATGTTCCATGTTGTTCATGCCATATGCTACATGTTTTCTATACAATTTATGTCATTTGTATGGATTTCCTGGGACTAACCTATTAACAAGATGCCATAGAGCCAGTTCCCGTTTTTTGCTGTTTTTGGTTTCATCAAAGTTGTTCTGGAAATATTCTCGAAATTGGACGAAACAAAATCCTAGGGTCTTAGAAGTCTGCCACGTACACGGAGTCCGGAGGAGACCCGGATGGGGGACACAGGGTGGCCACACCCTATGGCGGCGCGCCTCCCCTGGCCACGCTACCAGGTGATGTGGGCCCCCTGGCCACCCACGGACGTTGAGCTTTCGTCTATTTAAGATCCTCCTTGGGTTAACCCTAAAAACAAGAGTCCCCAGCCACGAAATGTTCCATAGCCGCCGTCATCATCAACCCTAGTTCGGGAGGGTTCTCAAGCTCTCCCCGGCACCCAGCCGGGAGGGGAATTCATCACTGGAGGCCTCTACATCACCATGCCTGCCTCCGGAGTGATGCGTCAGTAGTTCATCCTTGGACTACGGGTCCATAGCAGTAGCTAGATGGTTGTGTTCTTCTCTTAATGCCTCATGTTTAGATCTTGTGAGCTGCCTAACATGATCAAGATCATCTATTTGTAATGCTACATGTTGTGTTTGCTATGATCCGATGAATATTGAATGCTATGTCAAGTGATTATCAATCTATCATGTTTATGTTATTTATGATCTTGCATGCTCTCCATTACTAGTAGATGCTCTAGCCAAGTTGATACTTTTAACTCCAAGAGGGAGTATTTATGCTCGATAGTGGGTTCATGCCTCCCTTTCATCCTCGCTCGAGTGACATAAACGTAACAGATGGGGGATGTGATGTTGCCATTAGGGAGAAAACAAGAATG
This sequence comes from Alopecurus myosuroides, assembly GCA_028641055.1. Lineage (NCBI taxonomy): Eukaryota > Viridiplantae > Streptophyta > Magnoliopsida > Poales > Poaceae > Alopecurus > Alopecurus myosuroides. The sequence continues at coordinate 183,371,434 of CM054061.1, read as the reverse complement.
TTTTCATTGTTTATATTACACACTTTACTTAAGGAAATGATCTGTTGCTTGCACCTTAATACCTGAGGTTTGATTGGATTACACTCCGAGGGTGGATTATTAGTCATAGATGCAGTTGGATAACGGTCTATGAATTATGTTGTAATGCTCGCATGAATCACATAGTAATCATCCTGTCATACATATGCACTACGATGCAACCTTTATATCTGTCAATTGTCCAGCTGTAATTTGTTTACCCAACATGTTGTCTATCTTTTATGGATAGACACCACTAGTGAACTGTGGACCCCGGTCCATTCTTTTACACTGATAATACAACCACTGCAATCAATGTTTTCCTTTGTTCACTGCCATCATTGTTCTCTTTTCATCTACTGCAAAAAAGTATTGTTTTACACACTATACATCTAATCTTTGTGTTAGAAAAACCGGTGAGATTCACAACCTCACTGTTTCGTTGGGGCAAAGTATCTTTGTTGTGTTGTGTGCAGATTCCACGTTTCTGTTGAGCCTGGTAGTGCGCCCTGCCAACATCAGTTGTCATCAAGCTTCAGAAATGATTTCTTTCTCCTACTGGTCGATTAAACCTTGGTTTCTTTCTGAGGGAAAACTTGTTGCTGTACTCTTCATACCTTCCTCTTGTGGTCTCCCAACGAGCGTACATCTGCGCGCATGAAACACTTTTTCTGGCGCCGTTGCCGGAGAGGAAGAGGATTTCTGCAAGAGGAGTCTCTCACCTCCAATCTCTTTACTCTTTTATTGTTTTGCTTATTTTATTTTATTTTGTCTTGTTTGCTTCTCTATATCAAAAACACACAAAAAATTAGTTCTTATTCTAGCTGTTATGTTTATCCCGTTTTAATCTTGTTAAAATGAGTACTCCTGAGAACACTAAGTTGTGTGACTTCACTAGCATAAACAACAATAAGTTTATTAGTACACTGATACGTCATACACGTATCCTTAATTTCTGATGTTCCATGTTTTTTTAATGTTGTTTCCTACATGTTTGCTATACACTTTATGTCATTTTTATCGATTTTTCGGACTAACCTATCGACAAGATGCCACAGAGCCAGTTCCCTGTTTTCTGCTGTTTTTAGTTTCAGAAAAGTTGTTATGGAAATATTCCCGAACGTTCCACAGAGACCCAAAGAGGCCCGGAGGGGGGCCACACCATAGGGCGGCGAGCCCCCTGGCCGCGCCATGGGGTGGTGTGGGCCCCCCAGGACTCCACCGCCTTTGCCCTTTCACCTATTTATACCCCCCCGATGCGTCAACCCTAAAAATATACCACTTCGTCCCGAAAAACACCCGAGGCCGCCGTCATCGTCATCCCGAGACCGGGAGGGTTCTGGAGCTCTCCGTGGCACCCTGCCGGGAGAGGAATTAATCACCGGAGGGGTCTACACCACCATGCCCTCCTCCGAAGTGATGCGCGAGTAGTTCATCCCTGGACTACGGGTCCATAGCAGTATCTAGATGGTTGTTCTCTCCACTTTGTACCTCATGTTTAGGTCTCGTGAGCCGTCCTACATGATCGAGATCATCTTTATGTAATGCTACATGTTGTGTTTGTTGGGATCTGATGAAAGTTGAATGCTATGTCTTATGATTATCAATCTATCATGTTATCTTCATGCATATGTTATTTATGATCTTGCATGCGCTCCGTTATTAGTAGATGCTCTGGCCAAGTAGATGCTAGTAACTCCAAGAGGGAGTATTTATGCTCGATAGTGGGTTCATGCCTCCTTTGCATCTGTGCTCGAGTGACAGCAACGTGACGGATGGAGGATGTGTTGTTGCCATTAGGGAGAAAACAATGGTGCTTACTTAGTTTACATCGTTTACATTACACACTTTGCTTACTGCGATCATCTCTTGCTTGCAACTTAATACCCAAACGTTTGTTCGGATGATATTCGGAGGGTGGATTATTAGACATAGATGCAGTTGGATGACGGTTTATGTATTTTGTTGTAATGCCCGCATGAATCACATAGTAATCTTTACGTCTTTCATATGCACTATGGTGCAAACTTCATTTCTGTCAATTGCCCAGCTGTAATTTGTTCACTACACATGTTATTTATCTTTCACGGAGACACACCACTAGTGAACTGTGGACCTCGGTCCATTTTCTCATTCTGATAATACACACACTGCTTTCACACCGTTTTCATATTGCTTCCACTGCTTTCATACTATTCTCATATTGTTTTCCACACTATACGTTTAACCTCTTTGTGTTCAGCAAAACCGTTGAGATTGACAACCTCACTGCTTCGTTGGGGGCAAAGTGATTTGATTGTGTTGTGTAGGTTCCACGTTGCTGCTGAACCGGTAGCGTGCACTGCCACCTCAGCTGCATCAACCTTCAGAGATTGCTTGTCCTTCTACTGGTCGATTCAACCTTGGTTTCTTTTCTAAGGGAAAACTTGCTGCTGTACTCTTCACAACCTTTCTCTTGGGGTTTACCAACGTCAGCCATCATACACCTATTGCTCCACCTGCTCCTACTGCTATTTTTTATGATATAAAGCCCGCCTTATTAAATCTTGTTATGAGGGAACAATTTTCTGGTGTTAGTACTGATGCTGCTGCTGCTCACCTTAATAATTTTGTTGAATTTTGTGAGATGCAAAAAATTAAGGATGTAGATGGAGATATTATTAAACTAAAATTGTTTCCTTTCTCTTTGATCGGAAGAGCTAAAGAATGGTTGCTATCTTTGCCTAAAAATAGTATTGATTCTTGGACTAAATGTAAAGATGATTTCATTGGAAAGTATTATCCTCCTGCTATAATTATATCTTTAAGAAGTAGCATTATGAATTTTAATCAACTTCATAATGAGCATGTTGCTAAAGCTTGGGAAAGAATGAAATCTTTAGTAAAGAATTGTCCCACTCATGGACTGACTACTTGGATGATCATCCAAACCTTTTATGCATGTCTGAATTGTTCTTCAAGAAACCTTCTAGATTCAGCTGCTGGAGGAACCTTTATGTCCATCAATTGGGATGCTGCAACAAAGCTTCTTGATGCTATGATGATAAATTATTTTGAATGGCACACTGAGAGAGCTCCACCAGGTAAGAAGGTAAATTCTGTTGAAGAAACCTCTTCCTTGAGTGATAGGCTTGATGCTATTATGTCTATGCTTGTGAATCGTAAAAGTTATGTTGATCCAAATAATGTTCCTTTAGCCTCCTTGGTTGCTCAAGAAGAGCATGTTGATGTGAACTTCATTAAAAACAACAATTTCAATAACAATGCTTATAGGAATAATTTTGGTAACAAGAACTATAGGCCATACCCATTTAATAATGGTAATGGTTATGTTAATTATTATGGTAATCCCTACAACAACAATATAAGTGCACCCACTGATCTTGAAAACATGCTTAAGAACTTTATTAGTACACAAACTGCTTTTAATAAATCTGTTGAGGAAAAGTTTGATAAAACTGATATCGTTGCTTCTAAAGTTGATAGCCTTGCGATTGATGTTGATCTCGTGAAACTAAAATTTATGCCTCATGATGTTAAAGAAAGCAAAACATTGAATCCCATTCAAGTTATAATTTATGACAATGTTAGGATGTTAGCTGAACTGAATGCTAGGTGGGAAAGAGAAGATGAAATTGCTAGAAAGAATAATATAGCTAAAGTTTGTACTATTACCACCACTAGTAAAACTGAAGTTTCAAATGCTAGTAAACCTCCTACTATAAATGGTAAAGTAATTGATGTTGACAATGTCTCCACTTCTTCTGTTAAACGTTTAAAATTTCCTGGAACCACTGAAACTGTTTCTGATAAAAGTGCTAAATTTTTTCGAAATATAGGAGACAATGGTCCCATTACCTTTGATAAAAATGATCTTGATTCTGATTTTTGCATTATTTATGAAGTAATTATGTTCCTACAAAAACTTCCTAGTAGTCCTAATGCTAGTGCTATGAATTTGGCTTTCACAAAACATATTACAAATGCTCTCATGCAAATTAGAGAAGAAGAATTAAAAATTGAAGCATCTATCCCTAGGAAGTTAGAAGATGGTTGGGAGCCCATCATTAAAATGAAGGTGAATGATTTTTATTGTAATGATTTATGTGATCTTGGTGCTAGTATCTCTGTTATTCATAAGAAACTCTATGATATGCTTGATTTACCACCTTTCGAACATTGTTATTTGGATGTTCGTCTTGCTGATAATGCTAGAAAGAAACCTTTGGGGAGAGTTGATGATGTTATTATTATGGTTAACAATAAATTTGTCCCCGTTGATTTTGTTGTTATGAATATTGAATGCAATGCTTCTTATCATATTGTTTTGGGAAGACCTTTTCTTAGAACTGTTGGTGCTATCATTGATATGAAAGAGGGGAATATTAAATATCAATTCCCACTCAAGAAAGGTATGGAACACTTTCCTAGGAAGAGAATGAATTCACCTTTTGATTCTATTGTTAGAACAAATTATGTTTTGTATGCTTCTTCACTTGAAAATACTTGATTCTTTTTCTGGGTCTAGTGAAAGGCGTTAAATAAAAGCACTTCTTGGAAGATAACCCATGTTTTTATTTTTGCAATGTTTTCTTTGAGTCAAGGTGTTGTTTACTTCTGTAGAAACTCCTTTGTATCTTTATTTTCTCGTATATGTTGTGCCAAGTAAAGTTTCTAGTGAAAAGTTGAAGTTAGATTTGGATTTCTGCGCAGAAACAGATTTTTGCTGCCCACTGTTAAAATCGTACAAAATCACAGAAAGATCAAAATGATCTGCAAATTTTTGTTCTTAATCCTCAGCTATTAATGAAAATTTTTCTAGTACTAGGTTTTTTGATTTTAGCAACGAAGTGCGTCGAAAAAATTCGTCTTTACAGACTGTTCTGGTTTTGATAGATTTTGTCTTTTCACTTGCATTCTCTCTTTTACTATGTTGAGTGGATTTCTCTGCTCCATAAAACATCAGTGGCTGTAGCTAATGTTTAAAAATTATTAATAATGTTTGTGTCCATGCAGAACATGTGAGTTTTTGATTATGCACTAACCCTCTAATGAGAATTACTTCGAGTTTGGTGTGAAGGAAGTTTTCAGGGGTCAAGAGAAGACGGTGATATAATGTGATCAAGAAGAGTGAAAAGACAAAGGTTGGGGATGCCACCGTGGTTCATCCCAGCAAAATCTAAGATGATTAAGGCATCTAAGCTTGGGCCCCTTCTTCATCAGCAACTTATCAGGTCACTTCTAGTGAAACTATATTTTTATTCGGTCACATCATATGCACTTTACTTGGACCGTCTGTTTGTTTTATTTATTTTTCTTGCTGAAATAAACTTGGTTGGAACCCAGCATTATTGTGTGGGAGAGAGACACGCTCCGCTTTTTCATATGAATACTCGTATTCTTCATTTATCATACTCCTATTCTTAGTTTTTCTTCTACCTACTGCAACTCCGTTTTAGCTCCTGTTTTTCATGCATCTCTTATTCAGAGATGTTAGTTCTAGTAGAGTAGTGTTACTCTCTTGTTTCATTGATATATCATTTGGAGAGTTTTTGTTTAGATAAAATGATTGGTGTTGGAAAGCAATAAAATATTTCATGCTTATAACGGTGCAAAAATAGGCTTGTTTAGACTTTGGCTAGAATTTATCATGTCATGTTGGATATTATTTTAATTCTATGCTTAGTAGTTATTTATGTAGCATTACTTGTCTCAAATATATGAGAGTGCTTAATGTGCCATTGAAAGAATCATGAGTTGTTTTTATCACATCGAAGCATAATATTGTGGTATTCTCCTTTGAATGCTTTATTTGGTTGACTTGGCGCATGCTTATACCATGTTATGACTATAAAACAGTCACCTTTAGCCTCTATGATCATTTACTTTGTTACTTGTAATACCATTTATGCTTTGATTAATAATGTTTGTGTCGCTATGCATGATTATGGCCATTGTTGCTCTCTTAATTTGTCGCTCCTAGTCTTTGCTAGCCTCCACCTGTACTCAGTATGAGCTCTACTCGTGCATCCAACTCCCAAAAACCAAAGTTTGCCAAATATGTCCACGATACCTACCTACATGTGATATTTAACCGCCACTCCAAAGTAAATTTCTCATGTGCTACCTTTAAAACCTTCAAAATTATACTTGTTTTGTGCCTCTGTTTTACCTCATGGGGACGTGAATAGAGAATCTTTATATCACTTGTTGATTGGACTTTACACACCTGGAATAGTCGCACATCCGCTTATCCAAATGCTATAAGAGCTGGCAACGGGGTGCCCAGCCACAAAATGTGGTTATATAAATTCTCTTCACTATTTTTGCCCTTGATTTATTAGTCAAAGCATAATTATGTAAACAAAAGAGAAGAGGGATGATCTACTGGCCCCAGTAAAAAGAACGTCCTTCAATGGGAGCCTATCTTGTGAAGTCTAGTTGGCTTGTGACGTACCATCTTGTCTGTTTACCATTCATTGACATAAGCATACACCTACCTAAATTTTTTGTTTTCAATACCTCTGTTTATGAAATAAAAATCTCTAGCACATGAGTTAATCCCTTCTTCCCTCTGTGAAGGGCCTTTCTTTTACTTTTATGCTGAGTCTTCATCTTCTAACTTTATGCACAATTAAGAGAGCGTAGTTGTCATTCTGAGTTTAATGTTCATTAGTCCCAAAGATTATTATTGATTGATTCATGCATGTTATTACTTGTTCTCAAATTATTTGTTTCTAGTCATACACTTGAACTTTGAAGGTGTCCTGGCATTTATGTTTTCCTCCACTTTTAAGGACAAGAGGAATACTACTTTTCTATGTTCTCTTTATGATCGAAACAAACGTATAATTTTCAAGTGCACTATTATTCATGATATTTTGTTTGTGTTACTTTTCATGGTGCAACATGGTTACTAAGTTTCATTGTTAGAATTATATCTATCATGCATGTGTTTAAAGTACTATGATCTCAGCTTACAAATGCTTTTACAAGTATGATGATCAAGATTATGTTGGTAGGATGTCACCTCAAAAATTATTTTGTTTTTATCGTTTAACCTACTCGAGGACGAGTAGAACTAAGCTTGGGGATGCTTGATACGTATCGAACATATCTATAATTTATGGTGTCCCATGTTATTTTCATGCCATATGCTACATGTTTTCTATACACTTTATGTCATTTTTATGGATTTCCTGGGAGTAATCTATTAACAAGATGCCATAGAGCCAGTTCCTGTTTTCTGCTGTTTTTGGTTTCAGAAAAGTTGTTTTGGAAATATTCTCGGAATTAGACGAAACAAAATCCCAGGGTCTTAGAAGTCTGTCACATACACGGAGTCCGGAGGAGACCCGGAGGGGGGGGGGGCACAGGCCGGGGGCGCGCCGCCAGGTGGTGTGGGCCCCCTGGCCACCAACCCGACGTTGCCCTTTCGCCTATTTAAGATCCTCCTCGGGTTAACCCTAAAAACAAGAGCCCCTAGCCACAAAAAGTTCTGTAGCGGCCGTCATCATCAACCCTAGTTCGGGAGTGTTCTGAAGCTCTCCGCGGCACCCTGCCGGGAGGGGAATTCATCACCGGAGGCCTCTACATCACCATGCCCGAGTGATGCGTGAGTAGTTCATCCTTTGACTACGGGTCCATAGAAGTAGCTAGATGATTGTCTTCTCCTCTTTATGCCTTATGTTTAGATCTTGTGAGCTGCCTAACATGATCAAGATCATCTAATTGTAGTGCTACATGTTGTGTTTGCTGGGATCCGATGAATATTGAATGCTATGTCAAATGATTATCAATCTATCATGTTTACGTTATTTATGATCTTGCATGCTCTCCGCTACTAGTAGATGCTCTAGCCAAGTTGATACTTTTAACTCCAAGAGGGAGTATTTATGCTCGATAGTGGGTTCATGCCTCCCTTTCATCCATGCTCGAGTGACAGGAATGTAACAGATGGGGGATGTGTTGTTGCCACTATGGAGAAAACAACAATGTTTTCATTGTTTACATTACACACTTTACTTAAAGCAATAATCTATTGATTGCAACTTAATACCCGAGGTTTGATTTGATTACGCTCTGAGGGTGGATTATTAGTCATAGATGCAGTTGGAGAACGGTCTATGAATTATGTTGTAATGCTCGCATGAATCACATAGTAATCATCATGTCATATATATGCACTACGGTGCAACCTTTATATTTGTCAATTTCCCAACTATAATTTTTTTATCCAACATGTTATCTATCTTTTATGGAGAGACGCCACTAGTGAACTGTGGACCCCGGTCCATTCTTTTACACTGATAATACAACCAGTGCAAACACTGTTTTCATTTCATTCACTGCCATCATTGTTCTCTTTTCATCTACTGCAAACAAGTACTGTTTTACACACTATATCGAATCCTTTATGTTAGCAAAACCGGTTAGATTGACAACCTCACTGTTTCATTGGGGGCAAAGTATCTTGGTTGTGTTGTGTGTAGATTCCATGTTGCTGCTGAGCCTAATAGTGCGTCCTGCCAGCATCAGTTATCATCAACCTTCTGAAGTGATTTATTTCTCCTAATGGTCGATTAAACCTTGGTTTCTTTCTGAGGGAAAATTTGTTGCTTCACTCTTCATACCTTCCTCTTGGGGTCTCCCAACGAGCGTACATCTACGCGCATCAGGGGGCGGGACCGACCATGCCATCAAGGCAAAGATCTGACGCCTAGGGGACGGGAACCAGAGTCGCGTGGTGCCTTTCCCGAGTCTCTCCCTCGCCTTTACGGAGGTGAAGGGGAGAGATGCGAGCTTTTAAGGAGATTCTATACTGGCGGGCGCTTCGTGCAACGTGAAGGCCAACCGTAGCGGGCACGTGGTGAGCGCGCCGCGTGTGGTGGCTTGGGCCGGCGCAACCGGCAAGGAGAAGGGCGCGGGTTAGTAACTCGCGACGTTACCGCCCCATGCATGGGATCCGATCCGTCATCTTGGAAGGGCTTGATGAGTCGGGTCTCAGCCGACTGCCCCCCAGGCGGGGGGGGGGGTGCCCCAGGAGGCGCGGCCTCCCCGTGGCCTCCCATCACAGGATGAAGACGACGCGTGGCGCATCGTTGAAGGGTGGCGGTTACACGTGGGGCGGTGCCTCTACCTTCCTCCCCCACACGTAACCCACCATAGGAGAGAAGACAAGAAGAAAGGAAAGAAGGAAGGGCAGCAAGAGGCACAAAATCATAGTAGGAGAAACAGGCAGGCAGATGAGAAGGAGAAGGGAGGCCCGACAGGCGTAGAGTTTACCAAAGGGCTAGAACACTATCATTCCTGATGTAGCCACATATACGAACATATAATCCCATAGTAGACATGCAGTACATAGAGTTCCATCTCTCGATGGCCTGAACCTGGGTAAATAGCTGTGTTCGTGTGATGTGAATTTGGCTCTCCCTCTGTCCCAGATTCCACTTCCCGAGAAGAGACGCCGTAGGAGTTTCCGCCAACTGCCGAACAAAGCAAACTAATAAATGGACAAAATATGGATCATGATCACATGTGATATATAGATGAACAACAATGAACATATACAAGAATTCATTGATTAAACTCAATAGCATCAACTACAAAGGGAAATCAATACAAGTAGAGCAACCCAATGATAGATATATCGTCCACGGGCAGCCCGACCGCTGGGCGCCTCGTCCATCTTCCCGCCCCTGCCGCGAACTCGTGGACGGGCATGGTTCACGCCTAGCCCAATCCATGCCCCAGGAGCTAGCCTCCTTGGTCCTTGTCCTCGCTTCGCATCGCCATTCGCCGGACACGCTGCTCACCAAGTTCCGGACATGCCACCGACGGCTGCAACACACTAGAAGGACCCGACCTGGGACCAATCTGTGATGATGTGGACATTGAACAATATGTCGCTTCAGCAGCAGCAGGCGCCGATGCTGCCATCCAATGAGTGGTACCTCGAGACTAGCGCCTCCTCGCACATGTCATCCTCGCCTGGTATGCTCTCGGACCCTTCTCCCTCTTCTTCTCGCATAGTTGTTGGGAACGACAACACGCCGCCAGTCCTGAAATCCGGCCACCTAGCCATTCCTACGTCCACCTCTCCATTTAGTTAGGAAACGTACCTGTCTCTCCCTCACTAATCAAAAACCTCATATCTATTCAAACTCTTTGTCGTGATAATCCTAATAACGTTGAGTTTGACAATTTTTGGCAATGTAATTCCACAGGCAACTTGTACCCCGTCAGCGTGTCTTCGCCGTAGTACAACCACCACGCTAGTGCCTCCATCTCTGCCGACGTCTAGGGCGAATTTTTACATAAATAACCTGCGGAAAATTCACACTCTAACCCCTCAAAACAAATTCGGAAAATAACCATTTTGCTTAACGCCCCCACGAGGGTGTTATGCTCCATTGCTCAACGCCCCAGGTCCGCGGCGTTACGGACCGTGCCACCATGGAACCAGAATCCGGCGTGGCAGGGAGCTTAACGCCCCGCTGAGGGCGTTATGCTTCTTAACACCTTCCCTCAGGGCGTTATGCTTGTTAATGCCCCGAACGGGGGCGTTATGCGAAGAGGTAAGTGGTCGGACAGGCTCACTCCACTCCACTCCACTCCACTCCCCACTCTAGCTCGTCCCCCTCTCTCACCCCACCCTCAAATCCCTCCAAATCTTGGTGATTTATCCGGGGAATTCGTGTTCCCTTACTTCTCCAAGGTAATCTCGCCTCTTTCCCCTCGTTTTTTCCAAGCACAATGTTTCGATTTAGTCAATTTTCTCCCCTATATTTGAAACCCTAGAAATTGGTTCTTGCCACAATAATCACTAAATTGGTTAGTTTTTTGTTGATGTATGGAGCATATGTGGTTGTTATGATGATCTAGATCTATCAATTTGGTTGCAAAACCTAGATATGTTTTGTTGGGGCTATGCCTAATATGTCCACCTAGGAATTGCAATGGTAGGGCCTACTTGTTAGCTATTTCGGCAATGTAATCGAGGTTGTGCTTTTTCTTTTCTAGATGTTGTCAAGAATCGTGAATGTCCATCATGTCGACTTTGCTGGGTTTTCGAAAGGAGACATTGATTATCGAGACCCGGACGAGGTAGTCATGTTCTTTGACTCTAGTCCAACATTTCGTGATGTTATGGACAAGGTCCGGAGTGAGTTGAATTGGAAGGACAAAATGATGTATTTGACTTGCAAGGGAGGTACAATGTCTCCCACGGTCATTACATTCGGTGGAATTTGATGCATGTCGACTCGGAGAGTCGTTGGGAATCTTACAAGGCAGTTGTCTTGGACTCCCAAGACAAATCGTTTCAGTTGTTTGCAACAAAGAAGGTTGGTGCTCGAGTGCACATTGATTTGAATCTCGAAGCATGTCCCAGTGAAGGGAGTAGCACGGTTGAACATGGTGAGGCATGTGTCGACCCGGAGGCCGAAGTGTCTGACACAATGATGAGCCAACCTCCGCTGACACAACCCTTGAGCCCCTATGGCAATAACGATTATCGTGATGACTACGATGACGGTGATGGCGGCTATGATGAGCCCGAGCGCCGAGCGGCATGTGGAGGAAGATGAGCCACAGGGAGATAACGGTGGCAGTCATGAGCCCGAGACCCGTAGGGAGGAAGATGAGCCCCAAGGAGATAACGATGGCGGTCATGAGGCCGAGGCCCAAGCCGAGGTCGTGCTTGAAGGGACCGAGGGAGATCCAAGGGAGCATGCCTTTCGTAACCATAATATTGTAGATGTGTAAGCGAATTTCTTTGAAGAGGACATGGACCGTGACATCCCATACTCCCGAGCACTTGCATTTGACTCAGAAGATGAAGGCCCAGAAGAGGAACTTGACGAGGATGGTTTGACGGCTAAGGAAGCAAAAGTCTATATGTATGCATTTGGCCGGAATCACCATACATCATTGTTTCTTGATCTAAGCCTTGCGAGTAAGGCTATTGTGGATGGTGGTACCTCTAAGATTCTTGGGCCAAGGTCTTATTCTAAGAAAGAAACCGAGCTACACAATCATGGGGTCGGTAAAGCAAGCATCTTTTCATGCATGGAAGAACTAAAACAATGGGTAAAGGACTACTCTTTGAAGCATCATCAAGAATTCACCGTTAGGTACTCGGATGTTAAGGTAAAATACCAAGTGGTATGTGAACGGACACATTGTCCATGGACTATCCGTTCAAGGCCTATCAAGACGGGCGGGTTCACCAAAATAGCACGGTGGAAGCTTACAAAATGTCGTCTCACGCACTGATGTGCGCCAAAGAATATCGACCTGGCCAATTCTAAGAATGATCACCGCCAACTGAGCTATGAGTTCATTGGGCAGAGAATAAGCTCAATGGTCAAGATCCTTCCAACACGTCCAATTAAAGCCGTTATGAAGTATGTGTTCGACCTATACGGCTACACGGTGAAGTACGGTAAGGCATGGAAGGCCAAGCAAGCGACATTCAGGATGTTGTATGGAGACTGGGAAGAGTCATACAACCGCATAGGCAAGTTGTTGGGAGGGATAGCCGCAAAAAACCTAGATATGTAATATGTGGTTGAGCCCTTTGGCTCGGAAACAATGATTCATAAATGTAAAACTGTTCGGAAATTTGGACGTGCATTCTGGACTTTTGGTCCTTGCATCAAGGCTTTCAAGCACCTAAGACCCATTATCTCCATGGATGGGACATTTCTGACCGGCTGTTAAAAGGGAACAATCATGGCGGCGGTAGGGCATGACGGCGGCGACCAGTTGCTACATTTGGCATTCGCACTTGTGTCCACAGAGAACAACGATAACTGGGAGAGGTTCCTTGGCCTTGTGAGGACTAGGATTGTTGGACCTCAAATAGAAGTTTGCATCATCTCGGACCGACACCAAGGAATACTCAAACGATATGGAAGTTGATATCCCGGGATACCCCCGCATTCACCATCAGTGGTGCATGAGGCATTTTGTGTCCAACTTGTACACGGCATGTAAAAACAAGGAGCTAGTTGATTTTCTCCAAGATTGCTGCCTAGCCTTCACTGCTCGTCATTTCTTGAAAATGTTTAACCAAATATTCATAGCTGCCGAACCAGGGGCAAAGAATTCTTGACAAGAAACATGCTAGACAGGACTAAATGGGCACGGGCATATGACCACCTCGGAATGAGGTACGGTAACATGACAAGCAACATGGCAGAATGTTTCAACAATGTGATCAAGGGTGTGCGTTCATTACCCGTGTCAGCAATTATCGAATATACGTTCTAGAAGATGAATGAATACTTTCTGAGATATAGTGAGAAACCAGGGAATCTAATTTCTGGAAAAAACAAGGCCAAGAAAGTGTACGAGTACCCCAAGAAGATCGACCGTTGGATGACCTACCAGAAATACAAGGCGGACACGGTGGAGGTAGAAGAATTTGACAATACAAATTTGATTTATCAAGTCATCAAGCCTGGTGGGATCACACAGAGTGGTGTGCAGTACGGAGGTGGGGCCCTCAAGGTTAATCTGACAACCCGCGAGTGTTCTTGTTGTAGACCAACCATATATCATCTTCCATGGGCACACTTGATCGCGGCTGGTCAGAAGAGACATGTTGGTTATGAGTCCTAAGATAATGTAAGGATGAGATATTACACCATTGAAGCCGTCAAGGCTACATGGGCTGGGAGGTTCGAGCTCTTCCTGTACCAATCTGTTTGGCCAGACTATAGCGGGCCTCCGCTATACCCTGATCCTACTACGAAGATCATGAAAGTAGGAAGATGCCAAACAAAGCGTTTCAAGAATGACATGGATGATTGGGGTGGTGGTGTTTTCCCTGTATGGGGCAACCAACATTTTGAAGATCCTTGTGAAGCCGAGAACCCACCAGAAGACGTTGGTGCGGGTAGTACTAAGGTTGGTTCAAAAAGGAAGAGAAAAAATGTTGCAAGTACAAGCAAAGATGGTGGTACCACAATTACTACTGCAAAAAGGAAGATAACAAATGTTGATGGCAATGGCGGTAGCGGAGAAGGTGGTCAGACCCGTGGTAGTGGTAGAGGTGGTGGTCGTCGCAATAGTGGCTGAGGAGAAGGTAATGTTCAAGATGGAGGCATGAGCGGTGGAAATGTGGAGAGTGCGCAGACCCGTGGTCGTGGTAGAGGTGGTGGCAGAGGTAGTGGCCAAGGAGAAGGTAACTCTCAAGATGGCGGTGGAAATGATGAGAGTGCCCAGACCCGTGGTCGTGGTAGAGGTGTTGGCCGGGGCAGTGGCCATGGTAGAAGTGGCCGAGGAGAAGGTAACGTTGAAGATGGCGGTGGAAATGGTGAGAGTGGCCAGGGTCGTGGCAATAGTGGCCGAGGAGAAGGAGGGGGTGGCCATAGTGGCCGCGGCAATGGTGATGGAGGTTGTGACCGAGGTGGAGGAAGTGTGGAGGGTGGCACTGGTGATGGAGGTGGAGGACGAGGTAGAGGAAATGTGGATCGTGGCAATGGTGATGGAGGTGGAGGCCGAGGTAGAGGAAATGCGGATCATGGCAATGGTGATGGAGGTGGTGGCCGAGGTAGAGGGAATGTGGATCATGGTCATGGTGGCAGAGGTGTTGGTGGAAGTGGAGGAAATGTGGGTCATGGTCACGGTGATGGAGTTCATGGTCGTGGCCATGTTGGTCCTATATGTTTTGGGAAAGACCATGAACGTGGTGATCCCCTTGTTGACTTTGTAGGTACAAGCGGCAATGTTGGACAAAGTAGTATGCAATACGAGGATAATGGCGATGGTGGAGGGTATGTCTATGTGGGGCCTAGACGAAAAGGGATGGGGCACTGGTTTGGCTGCGATGAACCTGTTAGGCGTCTAGCTAGAGGTAGAGGTAGAGGTAGAGGGCGGTGGTAAGGTAATACTATTATTCTGAATTTTACATTTTGTTGCCTACAATCATGCGTTCTTGTCTCTATACTAAGTTATAATTTGCATTTTTTTGTAGGCATGGCGGATTCTCAACCCAACAAGGCAACAATGAAGTGGGTGTACGACTCAGACGAGGAGGATGAGAAGCCTTGTTGGTTGGAAATTGGTTTGCGTAAGGTGAAAGAGAAAGATGAAGCTTTACTGAAGGCTAAGAAGAGGGAGGAGGAAGAAAAGAAGAGGGCATAGTATCAGAAGAATAGAGACGAGCACTGGGCATACGAATGACGTCAGAACAAAAAAGCATGAAGCAGCAGATAAGCAACGCCAAAGGGATTTTGAAGAGCGGACTAGGAAGTTATGGGCACGAGAGGCGGCACAAAAAGCTGAGGAGCACAAGATTTTCAAGGAAAGGGTCCTTTACGAGGCTAGACTAGCAAGGGAGAAGGAAGAGGAACAAGAGTGCAGTTCCAAGAGGAATGAAAAGGGGAAGGGGCGTAGGTCGACGCAGTAGGTTCCCTGATTAGTCGTCATGAGTAAACTATGTCATTGAGTCAATTCCTTTCAAACATTGTACTCCATCGCACTTTTTGTCCCAATGTTGTGTTAAACTATGTTACAATCCACATAGCACCAAAGATAAGGTTTGAATACAACACATAGCAACAAAGATAAGGTTCGATACATGAAAGATAAGGTTTGATACATGAAAGATATAGAACACTGAATTACAGTCCACTAAAATGTCATCGCATATCAGCGCAATGACATCCCACTAAGTGCATTCTCCTCACTCGTCGCATATCACCTTGATCCTCTTGAGCTTATCCTTTTTAGCTAAGCTTGATTTCAGCAGGTCGAACAACTAATATTCTATCTTTTTCTTCTCCTCCTTGAGTGCATTGTTTTGTATCTCCCACTCGTGTTGTTTGCGTTTGCTACTCTCAGCTTCGCTTATCTACAGTTTCTTGAGCATTGCCACTTCACTTTGAAATGCATCTCTCTCTTTCTGCATCTCCTCGAGCTTTCTCCCTAACTTCTCCAAATCCGTGTCTTCTTTCTGCATTTTTTCCAAGTTTTCCAGCTGCAGCTTCTTCTCCAGGGAGTCGAACCATCTGTTCGTGTTTTTTATTAAGCCCTTGTATTTTTCATCAAGCTTATTCTTCTCGTCCGACAATTCTTGCAACAACATGTCATTACGAATCTTGTCATCGATTCTAGCATTGTTACTCTCCTCATACATGTCCCCGAGTCTGTTAATTGATCTTTCCAGGGTAGGCTCCCACACAACATCCACCCAACGCATAAATCCACAATTTATGGAATCCTACAGACACAAGAAAATAATGTTATCGTCCGAAAAAGTATCCACGAGGACCATAGCTCAAACGGTGATGCACTTACATTCCTAACAGCACACCCATTGAAACGTCTTCCTATATTGGACCCTCCGAAAGCAACGAACCTCTCGGGCAGCGCATTGTGAAAGCGGCAAGTCTCTTTTGAATCGAGTGCAACCCCGCACCACAAAGGGTCCTCAATAGTATCCGGAACATTCTCAACAGCGTGGAGCTTCAAAGACCGATGAATTAAAACACTAACCCTAGAATTCGAACACTATGAAATGAACACTAACTAAATTTAACAAAAATTAGCATTAATGGACCTCAAAATTTGCCATAGTACTTACAATACCCGGCCACGAGTCGTGGGAACTATCGCTATCGGGCCAACTTGGCATCGTGAAGGCGATGGGAAGGTTGGGGAGAGGGGATTGGTTACGGAGGGAACTTGCTTAAGAAGAAAAGAGCTCCAATGGGGCTCGGCCAACCTCGGAAGTCTCGGGGACGAGGAGTACTAGAAGAGGAGCGGCAATCGCGGAGACTCCATAGTCGGGCCGGAGAAGACCGGGAGAAGGCGGCGGCGGCTGCTCTGTTTGGAGTGGCAAGCATGTGGGTAATTGGGGGCATTCATAGGGAACTTAAACCCTAGCTCGCATAACGCCTTCCCTCAGGGCGTTAAGCCTCCGCAGAGCGGAATACCGCGTAATGTCCGCGCCATTTCCTTACCCTAACCGAACCTAGCCGTACATGGGCACGGAATTCTACGTGTCGCAACACCTTAACGCCTCACTCCAGGGCATTAAGCCTCCACGACGCGGAATTCCGTGTAACCTCCTCTCAATATCCTCGCCCTTACCGAAACGGGGCGGATGTTAGCCCGGAATTCCACGAACAGGGCATAACACCCTGAAGGAGGGCGTTACGCTAGCTAACTTAACACCTACTTTGGGGTGTTAAGATCCTGGCGACCTTACAACACAACCATATTGCAATGTACATTTCATAATGATTTTCAAAAAAATAACACAACGAGCACCTCAGATTATCCAAAACGACAGTTTGCATAACGCCATGGTGAAATAAATTCTAGAATACGTTCAGGTTACATAGACGGTTCAAATTCGACAATACCAACACGACAAATGTTCAAATATGACAACTCTATAAATTGAACCATTACAAGACGGGATTGCAAATGAAGTACTACGCACTAGACCCGTCTTGGCTATCACCGTCATCTTGGCGGTTCTCTTGGTCGTCATCTTGGCCGTCATCTTGGCCGGTACCAAAGTTAGGGAGTGCAACACCCCAACCGCGGAAGCCATCATCGGTAAGCGGTGGCGTAGGGTAATCTTCTGCGTCACTATTGGCCAAGTCGGACCCATCGTTAGGAACATCGTTAAATCCACGTTGCCTTCGGTCCTTCCGAAACTCCCTGAAAGGCTTCTTCTCAAGTTTGTGCATCCGATGGGTTCGGCTATAGTTGGCTTTGCACATGTTCCAAAGGTTGCTGAAAAATTCCCGTAGCGCACTAGGTTTGCCCTGCGTACCACTAGATGATGCACCCACATAGACGACTCTTGACGCGCGCTTCGCCTTGGGTTGATAGGAGTGATAGGGCACATTTGCTGGAAACAACTCCTCAAGTGGTGCTATCTCACTGAACCGCGTGGCCCTCACGTACGTGATGAATGCATAGATGTATGGTGCATAGCAAAGAGACCGCCGGTTCTTGACCACATGCTTCATCGTCTTGTACATCCACTGCATCACATTTATCGGAGCATTGGAATTACGAGTATGGAACAATAGCTGCATGACATGACCGCTAACTTCGCCTAGATTGCTGGCCTTGGGACAAATTGTCACGTTCAGGAGCTTCATCAAATAGTAATACCTTGCGTTCAATCCAGCAATTTTACCAATGTTTTTTGAGGATGTGCCATCAGGGTAATGAAACTTAAGGCATGTCTTGCTTCGCGGAGCACCCTGACCATAGCATTTGAAAGATCATCGTCCGTTTTGGTAATTACATGACAACATATCTACTTGATCTAATGTTTGTTCGATGAATGAAAATGCCCAGGTTAAATTAGGATCACTATCTATATGGGGCAAGGGTTTGTGTTATACGAAAAGAGCAAGGAGAAAGAAATCCAGGGAGGGATTTTTTGCACATGAGCGGAGGCTCCGGTGAATGCACCGGAGGCTCCGCCCAGGCTCCGGTGGGGATCCGGTGTGGGCTCCGCCCAAATCACCTTCTGGAGCGCAACAGCGGAGGCTCGGACGGAAGCTCCGGTGGGGCGGAACCTCCGCCATTCCCACCGGAGGCTCCGCCTCCTACACAACCTGGCGTGCGCACACAAGAGGTTCCGGTGGAGGCTCCGCCCAAATGGCATTCTGTTGGACCAGAGCGGAGGCTCCACCGGAGCCTCCGGTGGACCTCCGGTGGCCCAGCTTGCCACTGCGTAAATGGGGTACGATGGACCTCCGGTGGGGGTTCCGCCAAAACCGCCTTCTGTTGCGCAAGCGCGGAGGTTCCACCGGAACCTCCGGTGCACCTCTGGTTGGGAGGAACCTCCGCCAAACCCACCGGTACCTCCGCCATGTTGTCCAGCCAGCATGCACAAATGCACTGCGCAACTGCGCCAGCGTGTGAAACCCACCGGAGCCTCTGGTGCTCCTGGGCTACAACGGCCCTTAAATGCAAGGGGTATAAATACCCCTTCCCCTACCTCTTAAATGCTAAGCTTTTCCCATTTCTCTCTCCTAGCCATTAATGAAAGCTTCATCCGCCTAGATCTCCCACTCCGTCCACCCAATCACTCCCAAACTTGGTGGAGAGCTAGAGGAGGCCTAGATCCACACTTCCACCAAAGGAATCCCAAATCCATCCACCACAACCTAGTAGATCTGGAATCCTACTTGAGGCCTAGAAACCTTAGTAGATCTTGTGCTTGTAGCTTCCACCTTGTTACAAGAAGCTACGGATTTCTTGAGAGCCTCCATCCATCTTGTGGAGTGACCTCGAGCCCTTGTAAAGGTTTGGTCAACGCCTTCAAGTCGACCTCATAGTGGAAACGAGAATCTCCCTCACCGGAGAAGCTCAAGGAGAACAAGGTGTGCACAACCGTGCTATTGAGGAGCGCCTAGGTGGCTCCCCACCTCTCCAACGTAGACGTACTTATCTTTGAGAAGGAACTACGGGAATCATATCCTTGTCTCCTTGTTTACACTTGTTGTTTGCTTCACTACCTTACTCTTTACTTCCGTTGCACATATTATCTTGCTCACATAGGTTGCTCACCTAGATGCACATCTAGAGAACATTATCTTATCTTGTTTAGCCCCACTAAAAGGAAAAGAAAAGAAAAATTGGTAGTCAACCTATTCACCCCCCCTCTAGTTGACCATAGTGCACTTTCAATTGGTATCAGAGCCTTGGCTCTTACTAAGGGCTTAACCGCCCAAGAGTACAATGGTCGATGAAAATGCCCCCGGAAGTTCTAGTGTGGAAATCTCCAAAATGGCCGACACTATATCTAACCTACAAGATACGGTTGGAGTTCTCCAAACCGAACTATCTAAGGTTAGCTCTAGTGTTAGTTCGGAGGTTTCTAGCATAAAGAAAATGATGGAGGCACTAATGGGGAAAACCAAGGAGTCCACGGAACCACCTCTCACCACCAACGATGTTAGCTCGGACGAAGAATCCATTCCGGATATCGACGAGATGGAAGCTAACATCGCTTTAGCTAAGGCGAAAGCCAAAGCAAAAGCCGATAAAAAGGCTAAGAGTGGTGGGAGCTCCGAGGGCTCCAAGTCTCAATCGGCTAACGGTTCGGGGTCTCACTCTAAAGTTCCACCACCTCCCAATTATGATTCTATCCACCCTATTGCCACTATGCCACACATGGTTAATGTTGGAGTTCCTTGTAAGGACCCCAGACCGGCAGTCTGAAACCCTCTGTATGCATACATTCACGATCCCAGAAAGATCAGTCGTGAACAACATACAAAGTTGGCACACAGAAATACATCATCCATTACACGAATACATAAAGGTATTACAAAAAGATCACATGATCAAGTTTAACACAACTGCCACAAGGGCAGGCAACTTAACAAACACAGCGGAAGACAATTAAAACACAACGTAGTTGAGCCCAAGTCACGCCTTAACCTACAGGCTGCTGACCCGGAGACGATCCTAGTTCGCAAAGCCGTCAACTCCGTACTTCTCTTCATAGATCTCCTTCGGAGACTCCTTCTCCAAATCTGATAAGTAGATACCAGGGGCGAAACCATAATGAGTACATTTGAATGTACTCAGCAAGACATCCATCATATCACTTACCAACATGCAAGTATGCTTATATGGTGGAATAGGTAGGCTATAAATATGGTTCACTATCAATGGTGTTCATATATGATGACACCACAGTTGCAGTCAGGTTTATCTGTATCTTCGTTGAAGAAGATACTTCAGAAGAAAAATAATATATAGTTTTATTTCTCTTGTAGATCTCACATGTACAAGAGGTTTTGTAAAGTTTTGTTAAAGAATATTTTCTCTTTGCAAAACTTCTTGGAATCAGTTTCCAGAATTCTTGCTTAGAGTAGAAAAGGTTTTGTTTGCAAAACACTTTGTTTTGTATAACATCATCTGGCTTTTCATCATCGACGATACCTCCACGGTATATGTTTCCATTTCCTTTCCGAACTTCACAAGTTCAACACTTCCTTTCCAAAATTCCTTTTCAAAACTCCTTTTTGAAAACATTGACACAATGCTAGCTACATGGCCATTCAACTGTCCATATCCGAGGACGCGGCTTCTTCGAAAAAGTTATACTCTGCAGAGGTGTACACATCCACCAGATCCAGTACACCTCCCGTGAAACATTCACGGACTGTAACAACAGTATGTAAACATCAGGTATCTGATCATAACCATCCACTATGTTCAAGCTAGAATATGCCTATCTCTCAGTTGAGTTTTACCACACCCCCGGCACCGAGCTAATCCCCGCCAAGCCAGGATGCCTCAACTGATGCATCCGGAGGGAAAATTAATCCCACACTTTATATGTCTCCACGACATTCGGTTCAGAGGATCGCATCCCCTATAGCACATTGAGATAGCACACACTAATAAGAACAAACTTCAAGTTAAGCCCCTTGCCCATGTTGGGGTAGGGTGGCAGTACGGTAAAGGTTGTCCGGCGAAGACTAGGTTATGTGTCATTTTTGAAAACACCACTTTCTCAAAAATGACCACTTCCACATTCCTCCGGAGAACAAGGATCCGCCTTTTCTCCGGGTTTTTCCGTAAAGCCTTTGTTTTGTAGAATCACAATTTTAGGGTGTCCACTTAGGGACTAGTATATTTGATGGTAATAAATACCATAGGGTGGCTTATGGGCTTGGTATTACCAAGTTTAACTATTGGCATGATAGTAACCTATAATATAGTATAGTAGTAAATTCCACATCAAAAATAGTTTTGATAATCAAGTTTTTGTAAAACTTCAGAGGTAAAACATGCATGATAGATAATGATAAGTATTGTATCAGCAAGCATCAGGATGGCTTGCCTGGTATCTCCTTGTGTCCCTGGTTTTTGGAGTGGCTAGCACTTGAAACAGAGCTTCACGACACTCCCTTCCTCTTCGTTTTCTAACGTCGTAAAGAGAATAAAGGACATATATTCAGAACCAATCAAGGCAAGCAACAATACATAACAATACATACAGCAAGGAAATCTAATAATAACAAAATCACTCAATTATTAATTGAGGCAAACAATCAAACAATCCTACTTGGCAGAAATGCCATTTAATAAAACAGCTTAAGGTTGGAGGAACATATCTCACAACCTTAATATCATGGATTCAGTGGGTGTGCCACTCTCATCCCAAGATATTAATAAACCCAAAATATACTTAGTTTCACAAGGGTGAGACTACTAAAAGTATATAAAAACTGCACAAAAATAATCATGGCAATGGGTCTATCAACCACACCACCAAAAGAACAAGATAGCCATTCTACTGAGTCTAAATTGACCTCAAGAATAAATAATACACATGATTTGCAAAAGTTACTTTTACAAATCAGTGAGCCTACATAAGTATAACAAGGTAATAGACTCATCACAAAACACACAATTTCTCATAGTGAGAACAATAGAAACAATGGCTAAAAAGGAGGAATCCTATAGTCATGCTTCTACTAAGGGTTTGCTATGAAAACATGCATAACAAGTAAAATACTAAAATGCAAACAAGGAACCATGTTATCATAATGGGAATGAAAACATGTCCTTATGCAAGGATACACAAATATCTACCAAACACAAGTTGGCAGGAAAAAATAATTTAACACAACAACTGCTAAGGAATCTAGTACTACTCAAACATGAAGAATCAATGGATGTATTTCAATCAAGTAATTGAAATACAACCAGAGGGTCCATGTCATAAAAACAGGAGTGAAAAACATCTATACTTGCTATAACAAAAATATCCCATTGGATAAAACAAGGTATCATTTTGCAGGGCAACTCCTATATACTAGTGGTAATAAAAAGGGCATTACTAGAGGAATCAATCAACACTACAAAGATGGATTTTTCCTAGCAAGCCACACATGCTTACAACCACTTACAAACAGAAGCATACCCATTTTTGTTTAGCACAAAAATTCAAAGCAAAAATACTAGGCACTTATTAGTTATAGAACTATATAAAAGAAATGCATCTAGTTTGGGGAAATAATGTTTCCACAAAAAATGCAATGAAACCAGTGGGTGTTCCACTAGCATAACAAAGCATTAAGAGGTCACAAAGCCTCTGGTCATACTTGACAAAAATTAGCAAAAACCTAAACTAGCATCTAGTGCAATAACCATACTAGTAGAAAATAATAGGGTGCAAAAATAAGCAAGGCAATGCTACTCATGCTATTGTTTTCACACATGTGAAAACTTTAGGGGTAAAGTACTCATAACAACCTTATCAAAATGCTACTGGTCCTATGAACACAATACAAAAATATGTGGCTACACGACCACAAAAACTTATGTCAAAAAT
Source organism: Alopecurus myosuroides (assembly GCA_028641055.1). Classification (NCBI taxonomy): domain Eukaryota; kingdom Viridiplantae; phylum Streptophyta; class Magnoliopsida; order Poales; family Poaceae; genus Alopecurus; species Alopecurus myosuroides. The sequence goes on along the minus strand of CM054061.1, from coordinate 183,348,075 downwards.
CCCACACATGAGGGAATTTTTCCATAACAATTTCATAGCCATCACAAAGCTACTCATGATTTTCTACCAACTCAAATGCAAGATAGCAGAGGTGATAACAACACAAAATAAGTACTAACATGGCACTGGATCCAATCAAAAATCCAAGTGCTATCACATCAATTCATCACTCAAAAATTACATGCAACTATACACTAGAGATAAACATATGCTACTAACAAATATCATATTTCTTCTCCACTCAAGTCCACACAATATAACATGATAAAATAGCTAATTAACACTTAGAAAACAAGTTCACACAACTTTTACATGCTAGAAAACAATAATGCAACACAAAAATATAATCAGAACAATTAATTAGCTAAAATGCCAAAATGGCAGAAATATGCAAAACAAGGATCTGTCCACAAAATTTTCTAGGATGCTCTAAAAATTAAACCCTTCTAGTTTTGGATAGCCCTAAACATATACAAGACCATCCAATTTAGTTTGCATCAAAATTCATCTTTAATTAATTTATAAAAATCACCAAAGTGCTATCTGGTGTTTTACCAAATTACATGCCATTTCAAAAATACTTGGAATTTGGAAGCAAGGTTAATTGCTCCTGTTAGGAAATTTCAAGGGCTTTCCAATGCAATTTGCCTCATTTCATTCTGAGTTGTGAAAAAAAAATGGTGCTCATTTTTGTGTTTCTGGTACCTGTTACCAAATCATTTTTCATTCTTAAAATATACATCCAAAAGTAGATCTACAAAATGGAGATGGTTTATATTTTGTTTGTTTACCACTGTGATTTTTGGTTTGGTCAAAATCATCTTTTAGATTGCCGTTTAGAGCCTAAAGTAACCATGTCTGTTTCTGTGAAAATTAATTTGGAAAAAGAACTAGGGATGGGCCAGATCCAGTTGTTGGGCCGGCCAAAACCAGATTTACCGCGGGGGAACCTAGCCGCTGTGGCTGACCAGCGGGCCAGGCAGCCACGCAGGCAGCCACGCAGGCAGCACGGCCCCACCCGCAGGTTCAACTGCGCTGCGCGGGGTCAAGGGGCGCTGACGCCCGCATGACGTCGTCGTGACCTCATTCGCCGGCGGGAACGGCTCCGGCGGGGCCAAATCCGTCGCTACCGAGCACCGTTTCGCGAATCAAACCTACCTACGCGACACCTACGACATGGGGAACCAAATGGACGCAGCCTCGCTTCCCGGGAGGGCGCCGGAGAGAGGCGGCATCGATGGCGCACGGTGGCCGGAAAACACGCACGGCACGGTGGCGATTTAGAACGAGAGGGAGGGGGAAAAAGCGACGGGGAGGTTCACCTTCTTACCCTAGACGCGCTGGAGGACTCTGAGAGGGCGGAGGAAGAGCGACGCGGCGGGAATGGCTCGCCGGAGCTCCGCCGGGCTCGGAGAGGAAAGCGGACGGCGCGGCCTCCTCGAGCCGTCCCACCTCGATTTCTTTGGCCAGGACGCTCAGCACGACTAGGGGGAGCTAATGGGGCACACGGTTGCCGGCGGCGAGCTCGGCAAGGGCCGAATCGACGGTGAGCTTTTCTAGGGTTTCGGTTTGGAGCAATTTTATACAGTGAGAGAGAGGAGAGCTCTAGGGGGGAGAGAGGGAGCAAGCAGGGGACACTAGCATAGGGGGGGGCCTCTTTATCCTCGAGGAAACCTTCTAATCGAAGGCAATGGCTAGGTGTTCTGTAACTACAGCGAGCTAGAGGTAGGAGATGACTTGGATTACTTTTAGGTCCCTGCAATTTTACAAATAGGTCCTTTCTTACTCTGTAAAATGTGATTTTCACCAAGCAAACAAAGTCAACATTTAATTTCCTTTTGCCCAAAATTCTTATTAGTTGATATGTACAACATATGTGAAAATTGGCTCAATTAGATAAACTTTATAATTCAAAGTTGTTCAAATTTGAATTCTTACATAAATGGACATTGAATTTATTAACATACTTAGGAGCTTCCAAAAATGATAATTTTTGGCACACATTCCTTATTTGATGTGTTCCTTATGTGGTAGAAAATTCAAGTCATTTAGAGTTACTTCATAGAACAAACTTGTTCAAATTTTCAAAAAAGTGCTGTCAAGAAAACAGGGGTTTTTGGCAACTTAAATTATTCAAAAACTTGTGCCCTTTTGGTTTTCATCCTTATTTATGATATAGAGAATGTGGTATTTATTTCATGGCATTTGGAAAAAGTTTGTAGAACAAACTTGTTCAAAATCCCAAATGTTGCTATGGAGAAAATTCATGTTTTCAGGACTTTAATGGATTCAATTTTTGGTCTCCTCTTGTGTGTGTTCCTTATTTGATATAAGGAAGCAATGGTATGAATTTCAAATCATTTTAAGAAAGTTTCCAATAGTAACTTGTTTTAGTTTTCTGTTTCTGGAAATATTGGAATTTCTATTTAATAAGGCACTTGGCTTTTCTTTAACAATGCTTTGCCAAAATATTTATGTGACTAGAGATAGCAAGTCAATGCTCTCCAATACCTTTGTTTTTAATCTTGCAAGGTTGGAAAAACATTTGATAATATTTTGGTGAAGCATTTAAGAATGCCTCTTTTTCTGATAATCTTTTTAGGGAAATTTATTAAGTGTTTCCTCTTTCTTAATTTAAGTCTTGGAATAATATTCAACAAGTATGAGATTCATAAGATGTTTGGAAAACTCTTTGATCAATATTTACTTTAGAAAATATTGTCAGAGTCATTGGAACAATATGTTGAATATTTTGTTTTCAATTTCTTAGCCATGTAAGTTTATATAATTAGTTTGTTTAGTTGCACTCAAACAAATACAATCAAAGTTTAATTGTCACAATCAAAGTTTAATTGTCAAGCAATTAGCAAAACAACTGTGTTAACAGGTATTCCAAAATTGGGATGTGACAGGTCTTCCCCCCTTAAAAAGAATCTCGTCCCCGAGATTCACAAGCGAGGACTAAGGGAGGGCCAACAAACACAATGTTAGTGTTGGAGTGCAGGTGCTTCCCCCTTTGACTTTTCTTGGGAGGCGGGGTACTTCCCTAAATTAGCAAATTCACTTTAAAAAAAGTACACCAGTACTGTTTTAGGTCCAAAACTTTTGTTTCCTGGTTTGAACAAAATTTTAAGGTTAGTACATAACTACCTGGAAATGTACCGTTAATTATTTACATGAGTTCCTAGCTATATCCCACCTCTTACACACCACATATGGGGTGGTGTACCACCCTCATAGCAAGGTATATAAGAAGCTAAAAATATAGCGTGTGGGTGCAAAGGTTAGATTGCTAAGGTAAAACAAACAGACAGAACAAATACCCATGGCAGTTGTTATTACTCACCACAAGCAACTATCACTTAATATGTTCATGATTTTAGTTGGATGTTTTTTTGTTTAATAAGATACTCTTAATCACAATCATAACACAAGTATAAACTCATGCTAAGGTAAAACATTTAAATAAAATCCAATCAGCAAGTAAACAACACCACAGATGAATAGCCTATTTATTCACTAGGTTATTGTTTATTAGAGGTTTTGGAATCCATCAATCATGAACAATTAGCAAACAACCAGTAGCTAAAAACCAATGAATACAATCATAAAGGTACTCTAAAACACCATCTTTACACAAGATAAAAACTCCTATTACATAGGCATAAAAATTCAGGACTGCACAAATAACACACTAGTATGAAAAATCTACACCAGCATGCTATAAGAGATAACAATATCCTATAACCATAGAACATGCAACTAAATAATTCATGGCATGATAACAGAAGTAATAACTTCCTAAACATGCTATATCAACCCATATACTCATAAAATAAAAAGAGGGTAATACTAGGGCAAAAATCAACATTTTCTAGTGGTGAAACTAGTTTTGCCTTAGAGAAGCAAACAATGCTATCATGAGGTTTAAACTTAAACAAGCAAGTCATGAATATAAGTGTAACTAATAACAGTACACAAAACTTACTCATGTTAGTAAGCACAAACATCAAAACAATCCCATGATACAACTATTAAACATGCATAAATTAATTCTAGCAATTTATGTTTTTCTTAAACAATTACTAGCAAACAAGCAAGGTATAACTCACACAACCAGTAGCTATGCAATTAATGAAAAGTTATATAAACCTTTTCAAAAATCCATACACTCAATTTAAAATTATTCACAAACAATCTACCAATCAAGAGGAATTTATTTTATTTGCGAACAATTTAATTTTAGCACACGATAGTGAAACATTTCTTAACATGATACCCCTAAGGAATATTATGCTAACAAAAAGGATCACACCTAAACATATTAGTATTTACTAATAAGAAATACACTTCTCACTTTCATAGGTGAAAAGAAACAATTATATTTTCCATGGTGGAAAATAGAAATCAATCACATAGTGATATATGCTATTTTCACACATGTGTATGGTTGGGGATTTTCATCCTCAAGACAAAATGCAATGGGACCAGTGGGCTATGGCCCACTAATACCAAGTAAAAATAGGTACTAAAGCTCTGGTTACTCATGAAAAACTTTGCATACAAGAAAAAAATATAAGGCTATTTAGTCTAGTGAAACAATACTAGTGCATATTGATAGCAATGCTTACACATGCTTTACTATTAAGAGACATGCAAGCTAACATAGGTAAAAGCATCAAAATAACAGTACCTAAATGGTACTGGTCTCAAGGAAAGCATAGCACAAAATCTACTGAGAAAGTATACACAGATCTAGCTCTCACAATACTTCCAAATAATAAACTAGAAAGTAACAAATGCTATTTCATTTTTATTCGAGTTTCCAATCATGCACACACTTTCTAGGGTAGATTTATTGTAAGAGAACAACATAATAACGAGTACTAACAACTCCATATAAGTTAGGAAGCAAGATTGAATACAACACAAATTTATTTCAATCAGGAGCACACAAAGAAACAAAAAAAAACAGGAAAACTGTTGTTTTCTAGACCTATCATAACCACTCCATGGTTCACTTAATTTCTAAACCCCGAATTTCATAGTACCTACAATGTACAATAAGATTTGGTTTCCAAAGTAGATACACCCGATATCCTATTGACTAGCAAACGAATAGGTCATCAGCTTATTTTCTCGTGACTTCTCCTTTTTACCAACTAGAGTAAAAGGTGTCGTAAGTCACTTAATTTCTTGTTTTAGAAAGAGTTGTCAGTATTTCACATGCTTTGGTTAGGTGTCAACCTAAGATTAGACCAACTATGTTAGTCTTGTTTGCTTTCTAATTAATCATGTTTGTCCGACAAGACACGACTAGCGTCATCGTACGTCGAATATTGAATTGTGCTCTTTTGATTTGGCTTCTGAGGGGGTTGCGCATCATGGCATGTGAAGACTTCTTTTGTACCTTTCTCCAGAGGAGGGAGGTATATAACTTTTAAAAGGGGATTTCTTTAGTTTTGTCTTTTAAAAGGGTACATGAAAAAAAAGATGTGCAACATTTAGCCAACAGGGTAAAAAGAGTCTTTTGCAAACAGACAAACATAGAGGTTTTGGCCAGTATTGGTTGGTTTTCTTCACGCCTTTTCTTCTTTGAGGGTTGTCGTTGTTGGAGCTTTATCTGTTGGAGTGCATCACTGGTAGCAATGCTATCAGCTCGTGTGGCTTGATGGTCCTCTATTATTAGGCCCAATGGTGCTTTCATTGATTGTGAGGGAGATGGTGGTGGTTCACGACGGGTCGCATTATGAAGCGAAAACAAGTATAAGTCTAAGCAACAAATTCTTGTTTTTGAATGCTATACAAACATTTTTGCTTGCAAAAACGTAAAGAGGCGATTCAAAAACAAGAGCGGGGCAAGCACAAATCTGCAAAATTTGAGCACCCCACAAACATATAGAAGCCTAGATGAACCAAATTCTACACCACATAATAGCACAAAGTCCTACGGACACACATAAGCAAGCCAAAACACACAAGCAAGGCTCCATTGGAGCTACGTCGGGGGAGGCGACTCATGGAGTTATCGCTAACTTACTCCAAACTAGACTGATCCAAAATCCTAGAAGTGGCTGAAGAACTATATCTACTTCTGACCATCATCACTGTAGAGCTAGGCAATTATTTTGGTCTCTCGGGACATCGGCAAGTATACAAGTTTTTTTATGAAAACAAGATAAATAGAAGTAAAGTTTTGATAAAACTTTATGCAACAATCTGTTTTTGAAACTCCAACTATTTTCTGGACAGAAAACTTCAAAGACGAGAGATGTTTCAAAAACAGAGCGGAGCAGTTGCAAACAAGTAAGAAATAAACTCTTAACCGAGAGAGATACCAACTCGGTAAGGCCCGCCCTTCGAACCACTGTTCAAGGACGCCCTTGATATGCATTTATAATCTTTTGAAAAGATATGAAGGAGGGAAAATATACTAAAATTCCCTTAGATAAAAATAATTTAGATAGTAAATAGGTTTTTACTCCAAAATACTTTTCTTTCCTATCTGACGTCCATGCTAACTAAGGTCTCCTAAGGTCAGGATGGCTCTGATACCAACTCTGTAAGGACCCCAGACCGGCAGTCTGAAACCCTCCGTATGCATACATTCACGATCCCAGAAAGATCAGTCGTGAACAACATACAAAGTTGGCACACAGAAATACATCATCCATTACACGAATACATAAAGGTATTACAAAAAGATCACATGATCAAGTTTAACACAACTGCCACAAGGGCAGGCAACTTAACAAACACAGCGGAAGACAATTAAAACACAACGTAGTTGAGCCCAAGTCACGCCTTAACCTACAGGCTGCTGACCCGGAGACGATCCTAGTTCGCAAAGCCGTCAACTCCGTACTTCTCTTCATAGATCTCCTTCGGAGACTCCTTCTCCAAATCTGATAAGTAGATACCAGGGGCGAAACCATAATGAGTACATTTGAATGTACTCAGCAAGACATCCATCATATCACTTACCAACATGCAAGTATGCTTATATGGTGGAATAGGTAGGCTATAAATATGGTTCACTATCAATGGTGTTCATATATGATGACACCACAGTTGCAGTCAGGTTTATCTGTATCTTCGTTGAAGAAGATACTTCAGAAGAAAAATAATATATAGTTTTATTTCTCTTGTAGATCTCACATGTACAAGAGGTTTTGTAAAGTTTTGTTAAAGAATATTTTCTCTTTGCAAAACTTCTTGGAATCAGTTTCCAGAATTCTTGCTTAGAGTAGAAAAGGTTTTGTTTGCAAAACACTTTGTTTTGTATAACATCATCTGGCTTTTCATCATCGACGATACCTCCACGGTATATGTTTCCATTTCCTTTCCGAACTTCACAAGTTCAACACTTCCTTTCCAAAATTCCTTTTCAAAACTCCTTTTTGAAAACATTGACACAATGCTAGCTACATGGCCATTCAACTGTCCATATCCGAGCACGCGGCTTCTTCGAAAAAGTTATACTCTGCAGAGGTGTACACATCCACCAGATCCAGTACACCTCCCGTGAAACATTCACGGACTGTAACAACAGTATGTAAACATCAGGTATCTGATCATAACCATCCACTATGTTCAAGCTAGAATATGCCTATCTCTCAGTTGAGTTTTACCACACCCCCGGCACCGAGCTAATCCCCGCCAAGCCAGGATGCCTCAACTGATGCATCCGGAGGGAAAATTAATCCCACACTTTATATGTCTCCACGACATTCGGTTCAGAGGATCGCATCCCCTATAGCACATTGAGATATCACACACTAATAAGAACAAACTTCAAGTTAAGCCCCTTGCCCATGTTGGGGTAGGGTGGCAGTACGGTAAAGGTTGTCCGGCGAAGACTAGGTTATGTGTCATTTTTGAAAACACCACTTTCTCAAAAATGACCACTTCCACATTCCTCCGGAGAACAAGGATCCGCCTTTTCTCCGGGTTTTTCCGTAAAGCCTTTGTTTTGTAGAATCACAATTTTAGGGTGTCCACTTAGGGACTAGTATATTTGATGGTAATAAATACCATAGGGTGGCTTATGGGCTTGGTATTACCAAGTTTAACTATTGGCATGATAGTAACCTATAATATAGTATAGTAGTAAATTCCACATCAAAAATAGTTTTGATAATCAAGTTTTTGTAAAACTTCAGAGGTAAAACATGCATGATAGATAATGATAAGTATTGTATCAGCAAGCATCAGGATGGCTTGCCTGGTATCTCCTTGTGTCCCTGGTTTTTGGAGTGGCTAGCACTTGAAACAGAGCTTCACGACACTCCCTTCCTCTTCGTTTTCTAACGTCGTAAAGAGAATAAAGGACATATATTCAGAACCAATCAAGGCAAGCAACAATACATAACAATACATACAGCAAGGAAATCTAATAATAACAAAACCACTCAATTATTAATTGAGGCAAACAATCAAACAATCCTACTTGGCAGAAATGCCATTTAATAAAACAGCTTAAGGTTGGAGGAACATATCTCACAACCTTAATATCATGGATTCAGTGGGTGTGCCACTCTCATCCCAAGATATTAATAAACCCAAAATATACTTAGTTTCACAAGGGTGAGACTACTAAAAGTATATAAAAACTGCACAAAAATAATCATGGCAATGGGTCTATCAACCACACCACCAAAAGAACAAGATAGCCATTCTACTGAGTCTAAATTGACCTCAAGAATAAATAATACACATGATTTGCAAAAGTTACTTTTACAAATCAGTGAGCCTACATAAGTATAACAAGGTAATAGACTCATCACAAAACACACAATTTCTCATAGTGAGAACAATAGAAACAATGGCTAAAAAGGAGGAATCCTATAGTCATGCTTCTACTAAGGGTTTGCTATGAAAACATGCATAACAAGTAAAATACTAAAATGCAAACAAGGAACCATGTTATCATAATGGGAATGAAAACATGTCCTTATGCAAGGATACACAAATATCTACCAAACACAAGTTGGCAGGAAAAAATAATTTAACACAACAACTGCTAAGGAATCTAGTACTACTCAAACATGAAGAATCAATGGATGTATTTCAATCAAGTAATTGAAATACAACCAGAGGGTCCATGTCATAAAAACAGGAGTGAAAAACATCTATACTTGCTATAACAAAAATATCCCATTGGATAAAACAAGGTATCATTTTGCAGGGCAACTCCTATATACTAGTGGTAATAAAAAGGGCATTACTAGAGGAATCAATCAACACTCCAAAGATGGATTTTTCCTAGCAAGCCACACATGCTTACAACCACTTACAAACAGAAGCATACCCATTTTTGTTTAGCACAAAAATTCAAAGCAAAAATACTAGGCACTTATTAGTTATAGAACTATATAAAAGAAATGCATCTAGTTTGGGGAAATAATGTTTCCACCAAAAATGCAATGAAACCAGTGGGTGTTCCACTAGCATAACAAAGCATTAAGAGGTCACAAAGCCTCTGGTCATACTTGACAAAAATTAGCAAAAACCTAAACTAGCATCTAGTGCAATAACCATACTAGTAGAAAATAATAGGGTGCAAAAATAAGCAAGGCAATGCTACTCATGCTATTGTTTTCACACATGTGAAAACTTTAGGGGTAAAGTACTCATAACAACCTTATCAAAATGCTACTGGTCCTATGAACACAATACAAAAATATGTGGCTACACAACCACAAAAACTTATGTCAAAAATCCCACACATGAGGGAATTTTTCCATAACAATTTCATAGCCATCACAAAGCTACTCATGATTTTCTACCAACTCAAATGCAAGATAGCAGAGGTGATAACAACACAAAATAAGTACTAACATGGCACTGGATCCAATCAAAAATCCAAGTGCTATCACATCAATTCATCACTCAAAAATTACATGCAACTATACACTAGAGATAAACATATGCTACTAACAAATATCATATTTCTTCTCCACTCAAGTCCACACAATATAACATGATAAAATAGCTAAGTAACACTTAGAAAACAAGTTCACACAACTTTTACATGCTAGAAAACAATAATGCAACACAAAAATATAACCACAACAATTAATTAGCTAAAATGCCAAAATGGCAGAAATATGCAAAACAAGGATCTGTCCACAAAATTTTCTAGGATGCTCTAAAAATTAAACCCTTCTAGTTTTGGATAGCCCTAAACATATACAAGACCATCCAATTTAGTTTGCATCAAAATTCATCTTTAATTAATTTATAAAAATCACCAAAGTGCTATCTGGTGTTTTACCAAATTACATTCCATTTCAAAAATACTTGGAATTTGGAAGCAAGGTTAATTGCTCCTGTTAGGAAATTTCAAGGGCTTTCCAATGCAATTTGCCTCATTTCATTCTGAGTTGTGAAATAAAAATGGTGCTCATTTTTGTGTTTCTGGTACCTGTTACCAAATCATTTTTCATTCTTAAAATATACATCCAAAAGTAGATCTACAAAATGGAGATGGTTTATATTTTGTTTGTTTACCACTGTGATTTTTGGTTTGGTCAAAATCATCTTTTAGATTGCTGTTTAGAGCCTAAAGTAACCATGTCTGTTTCTGTGAAAATTAATTTGGAAAAAGAACTAGGGATGGGCCAGATCCAGTTGTTGGGCCGGCCAAAACCAGATTTACCGCGGGGGAACCTAGCCGCTGTGGCTGACCAGCGGGCCAGGCAGCCACGCAGGCAGCCACGCAGGCAGCACGGCCCCACCCGCAGGTTCAACTGCGCTGCGCGGGGTCAAGGGGCGCTGACGCCCGCATGACGTCGTCGTGACCTCATTCGCCGGCGGGAACGGCTCCGGCGGGGCCAAATCCGTCGCTACCGAGCACCGTTTCGCGAATCAAACCTACCTACGCGACGCCTACGACACGGGGAACCAAATGGACGCAGCCTCGCTTCCCGGGAGGGCGCCGGAGAGAGGCGGCATCGATGGCGCACGGTGGCCGGAAAACACGCACGGCACGGTGGCGATTTAGAACGAGAGGGAGGGGGAAAAAGCGACGGGGAGGTTCACCTTCTTACCCTAGACGCGCTGGAGGACTCTGAGAGGGCGGAGGAAGAGCGACGCGGCGGGAATGGCTCGTCGGAGCTCCGCCGGGCTCGGAGAGGAAAGCGGACGGCGCGGCCTCCTCGAGCCGTCCCACCTCGATTTCTTTGGCCAGGACGCTCAGCACGACTAGGGGGAGCTAATGGGGCACACGGTTGCCGGCGGCGAGCTCGGCAAGGGCCGAATCGACGGTGAGCTTTTCTAGGGTTTCGGTTTGGAGCAATTTTGTACAGTGAGAGAGAGGAGAGCTCTAGGGGGGAGAGAGGGAGCAAGCAGGGGACACTAGCACAGGGGGGGGCCTCTTTATCCTCGAGGAAACCTTCTACTCGAAGGCAATGGCTAGGTGTTCTGTAACTACAGCGAGCTAGAGGTAGGAGATGACTTGGATTACTTTTAGGTCCCTGCAATTTTACAAATAGGTCCTTTCTTACTCTGTAAAATGTGATTTTCACCAAGCAAACAAAGTCAACATTTAATTTCCTTTTGCCCAAAATTCTTATTAGTTGATATGTACAACATATGTGAAAATTGGCTCAATTAGATAAACTTTATAATTCAAAGTTGTTCAAATTTGAATTCTTACATAAATGGACATTGAATTTATTAACATACTTAGGAGCTTCCAAAAATGATAATTTTTGGCACACATTCCTTATTTGATGTGTTCCTTATGTGGTAGAAAATTCAAGTCATTTAGAGTTACTTCATAGAACAAACTTGTTCAAATTTTCAAAAAGGTGCTGTCAAGAAAACAGGGGTTTTTGGCAACTTAAATTATTCAAAAACTTGTGCCCTTTTGGTTTTCATCCTTATTTATGATATAGAGAATGTGGTATTTATTTCATGGCATTTGGAAAAAGTTTGTAGAACAAACTTGTTCAAAATCCCAAATGTTGCTGTGGAGAAAATTCATGTTTTCAGGACTTTAATGGATTCAATTTTTTGTCTCCTCTTGTGTGTGTTCCTTATTTGATATAAGGAAGCAATTGTATGAATTTCAAATCATTTTAAGAAAGTTTCCAATAGTAACTTGTTTTAGTTTTCTGTTTCTGGAAATATTGGAATTTCTATTTAATAAGGCACTTGGCTTTTCTTTAACAATGCTTTGCCAAAATATTTATGTGACTAGAGATAGCAAGTCAATGCTCTCCAATACCTTTGTTTTTAATCTTGCAAGGTTGGAAAAACATTCGATAATATTTTGGTGAAGCATTTAAGAATGCCTCTTTTTCTGATAATCTTTTTAGGGAAATTTATTAAGTGTTTCCTCTTTCTTAATTTAAGTCTTGGAATAATATTCAACAAGTATGAGATTCATAAGATGTTTGGAAAACTCTTTGATCAATATTTACTTTAGAAAATATTGTCAGAGTCATTGGAACAATATGTTGAATATTTTGTTTTCAATTTCTTAGCCATGTAAGTTTATATAATTAGTTTGTTTAGTTGCACTCAAACAAATACAATCAAAGTTTAATTGTCACAATCAAAGTTTAATTGTCAAGCAATTAGCAAAACAACTGTGTTAACAGGTATTCCAAAATTGGGATGTGACATTCCTCCCATGCTTAACACTAACGAGTTCTCTTCTTGGAAGTTCGATATGGAGTCTCATATTTCAGGTTCTTGCACCGCATTGTGGAGAAGCATTCTCCATGGATTCCACCCTCAAGATCCGAACAACTTGACTCCAAGAGAGGATGTGGAATTTCAACTCAACAAGACCGCTCTTGTGACTATCCAAAAGGCTCTCCCAAGAGAACATCTTGAACACATTCGTGGTATCAAGACCGCCAAGGAAGCTTGGGATAAGCTTGACTCCTTGTTCCAAGGAAATGCAAGCATCCAATCATCCAAATATGATGTTGCCCTTGACAAGTCCGAGAACTTTGTCATGCTTGAAGATGAAAGTCCCGAGGAGCTATATAGAAGAGTGGTCACCCTTGGCAATCAATTAAGGGACTTTGGAAAAGAGGAAATCTCCGATGAGTGGATCAAGAGGAAATTTGTCAAGGCCATAACTCCTTTTGAGAAGAATCTCTCCACTAGCATTCGAACAAGATCCGACTACAACTCCCTCAACTCCATTGGTGTCCTTAGTGAGTTCATAGCCATATCCTTATCTCACAAGAGCGCGGATGATGCTCTTGCTCGCTCAAGAGGCCATGGGAAGTCTCCTAACCTTGCCTTGAAGTCTAAGGCCATGGCCAAGATAGAAGAAGTGGGTGATGATGATGATGATGATGATGAGGACTATGAAGATACATATAAGGGTGCCCACAAATGTATTGCTCTTGCCATGCAAGGGTATTGGAAGAGATGGGAGGCTCACAAGGCCGGTGCCCCTAGACCTTCAAGGGACAAGACCTTTAGGAAGAAAGGGGAGCGGCCAAGGACATGTTACAATTGTGGAAGTGCAAACCACTTCGTCAAAGAGTGTCCCTTCGAGCCACGAGAAGAGAATGAAGGGAAGCTTGTTCGCAAGGACAAGAACAAAGCTCCACAAAACAAGAACCTCGCTAGAAGAGTCCCAAGGGCTCTATATGTTCAAGAGGGCCCCACATTGGAAACATACTACTCCGGAGATGAAGGAGAAGATGAAGTCGTAGGTGTTGCCCACGTCGCCATAGCTACGACTTCCTCTTCATCGGTCTCTCTATTTGAATCTCCCAATGAGAAGGCATCGATCTGACCTACATGTCTCATGGCAAAAGCCACCGCGGTAATATCTTCCACCTCCAAGTCTATTATCACTAGCTCTCCCTCATTATTGGATTGTGTTGAAAACATTGTTGATGATGAGGAGGCCAAGAACCTAGGATCTTGGTTCTGTAGTCTTGAAGGTGAAACTAAAGAAAAGGTAAAATCTCTCCTAAGGCAACTTGATGAGGCTAACTCCCTCATCGATGAGAAGGAGGAGATCATCATGACCTTGGAGAACCATGGCGGTAGAAATGATAATCATGATGACGAACTCATCAAGGCTCTTGAAAAGGAGAGATCCATGAGAGCCTCTCTTGGAGAGAAACTATCTAGTCTACAGGAGACGTATGCTATTAGTGTTTCAAAGCTTAGAAAAGATAATGAAAAATCTCTTGCCAAGCTTAAGAAAGAACATGCCAAATCTCTTGTTTTACTTAAAGAATTTGAAGAGGAAGAGTTGAAGCTAGGAATAGCTCATGAAAAACTTGTCGAGGAGCATGACAAACTAAAAGGGGAATTTGCATCTCTCAAAGAAATTCATGACAAACTTGCCAAGTCTCGAATAAAGCTTATAGCTCAACAATCTAATAAGCATGTTGCATCTTCATCAAATAGCATTGTTATTGTGCCTACCTCTTCTACTACAACTAACCTTGTAGGGAAGGAAAGAATTCTCAATGATGCAATAATCTCTCAAGGTGCCAAGAAAGGGAAAGAGGGACTTGGCTTTGTTTCCAAGTCAAAGAAGAAATCCAAGAATGTCACCTCTCCCTCCCGAAATGTTATCTTTGTGAAAGAGGGTGAGGTGAACAAAGAGAAGGAGACCAACGCCATTATGGGCGGTGATACCTCTAGGGGGAGCATCACTCATAATGATTTCGCCGGAAAATATAACCCATCTTATGTTCTTATGAAATCTAGAGATGGACATGTTTATGCTAAATACGTTGGTACTTCTTATGGTGATGATTATCATTGGACTATTTTGGTTCCTAAGACCCTTGTGACTAACAAAAGAGGACCCATTGAAGGATGGGTACCTAAATCAAGAAATTGATCTCTTGTAGGGAAACGCTTCCGGATCAAATAGATGGACAGTGGATAGTGGTGCATCCCAACACATGACCGGAAGCCATGACGCAATAAGTAATATTGAACCTCCTTTACCACATCTCAATTACGTTACAATTGGTGACAAGTCCGAGCTTAAGGTATTGGGACGAGGCAAGGTAGCTAGCTCAAATGATTTATCAATTGAGAATGTTCTCCTTGTTGAGTCCCTTGGCTATAACTTGATGTCCGTTCTTCAACTTGCAAATTGTGGTTTTACCTTGTTATTTAATAAAGAGAGTGTGATTGTCACTTGGGAGACTTCTCTTAAAGTAGCCTTTGTTGGGTTTGTCGAGAACGGCATGTATGTAGTGGACTTCTCTAAAGAAGACACGTGTGCCGCGACATGCCTAATGGCTAAAGTTGATGTGGGGTGGCTTTGGCATCGCCGACTAGCCCACACCAATATGAGAATGTTACATGACCTCCAAAGTGGCAATCACGTTCTAGGACTAACCAAAGCAAAGTTTGCTAAAGATCGTGTGTGTAGCTCTTGTACCTTCGGGAAGCAACATGGAGAACAACACCCAACCAAGACAACTATATCCACCACAAGAATTCTCGAGCTCATTCACTTAGATCTCTTTGGCCCACTATCTTATGATAGCCTCGGAGGAAAGAAGTATTGCTTAGTGATTGTGGATGATTATTCAAGATATTGTTGGGTGTATTTCTTCAAGAGGAAAAGTGAAACTCAAAATAGAGTCATCGAGTTCATCACTCTAGTGGAGCGCCAACACAATGCTACCATATTGGCCATTCGGAGTGATAATGGCTCAAAGTTCAAGAACTACACCGTTGAGGGTTTTCTTAGTGAAGAAGGCATTGCGCATCAATATTCCACTCCCTATACCCCTCAACAAAATGGTGTTGCGGAGAGAAAGAACCGGACTTTGATGGATGCGGCTAGAACTATGATTGCGGAGTTCTCTTCTCCCTATAACTTTTGGGCCGAAGCTGTCTCCACCGTTGTCATGCTACCAACCGGCTCTATCTTCGCAAGATCTTGAACAAGACTCCCTATGAGATTCTCACGGGCAAGAAACCGGATGTATCTTATTTCAAGGTCTTCGGTTGCAAGTGCTTCATTCGCAAGAAAGGAAAACGGTTGTCAAAGTTTGAGACTAGATCTTATGAGGGTATCTTTGTTGGCTATGCCACGAATGCTCACGCCTATAGTCTACAACAAGTCCACCGGGCAAGTTGAAGAAGCTATAGACGTAGTGTTTGACGAGGACAACGACTCCCAAGGGGGGCGTATAGATCATGGTGTTGTAGGAGATGCAATTCCTCCCATCGTCATAAGAAGAATGGGGATTGGTGAAATAAATCCAATTGAGGGTTACTGGATGACGGAGGGAGAAGGACTATGCCCCACTCAAGTGGAGCCATTGACTACACCCATTGATGATCAAGCTATCCAACAAGATGCACCAAGACCTCAAGCTAACAATCAAGGCCAAGCTAATGAACAAGGCCAAGCAACTCATCTAAATCATGATCAAGATTCTATTATTGTTGAGAATGCTCAACCTAGTGGTGATTCATCACCCATCATTGATCAAGGACAAAATGAAGATGGACATGTCTCCGATGAAGAAGGTGATTCTCAATCCATATCCAAGGAATCTTTGGAGGAGATACTAGCACGTAGAGCAAAGAGAAGGCTAGAGAATCTTGAACGAGCGGGTCATACGGAGGACATGATTCTTGGACAAGTTCGTGGAAGAGTGGTCACTAGAAGGCAATTGGCGGATTTTAGCAAGGCTCATGCTTTTGTCTCTTTCATTGAACCCAAGAAGGTATATGAAGCTCTCGAAGATCAAGATTGGCTTTAAGCCATGCATGATGAACTCAATAACTTCGAGCGCAACAAAGTGTGGAAATTAGTTCCAAGACCCAAGGATTGCAAAAATGTCATTGGCACCAAATGGGTGTTCAAGAACAAGCAAGACAAAGATGGCATTGTCATTCGCAACAAGGCAAGATTGGTGGCCCAAGGTTTTTCTCAAGTCGAAGGTATCGATTTCGGTGAAACCTTTTCCCCCGTAGCTCGCCTTGAATCCATTCGCATCTTACTTTCCTATGCATCTCATCATAACTTCAAGTTACAACAAATGGATGTCAAAAGTGCTTTCCTTAATGGTCCCATTAATGAGTTAGTATATGTCAAGCAACCTCCGGGTTTCGAGGATCCCAACCACCCCGATTATGTCTATAAACTTGATAAGGCGCTCTATGGACTTAAACAAGCTCCACGTGCGTGGTATGAGCACCTTAAAGAGTTTCTAGTAGATCGCGGGTTTAATGTTGGTTTAATCGATCCCACCCTCTTTACCAAGACGGTTGGAGGTGACTTGTTCATATGCCAACTCTATGTGGATGACATCATTTTTGGGTCTACTAACACTTTGTTCAATGAGGAGTTTTGCAAGCTTATGACCGATAGGTTTGAGATGTCTATGATGGGAGAGTTGGAGTTCTTCCTTGGCTTTGAAGTAAGTCAATATTATGAAGGGACTTTCATCAAATAAGCCAAATACACTCAAGACATGCTCAAGAGGTTTAATATGAATGATGCCAAACCTATGAAGACTCCTATGTCCACAACCACCGACTTGAAACCCGACCCCAATGGTAAAGAGGTAGATCAAAAGGTATACCGCTCCATGATTGGCTCTTTGCTATACCTTTGTGCATCTAGACCCGATATCATGTATAGCGTAGGTAAATGTGCAAGGTTTCAAGCCTCCCCAAGGCAAAGTCATTTGGAAGCTGTGAAACGAATCTTTCGATATCTAGTTCATACCCCAAACTTCGGCCTTTGGTACCCCAAGGGTTCAAGCTTTCAGCTCATTGGATACTCGGACGCGGATTATGCGGGAGAGAAGACGGATAGGAAGTCCACATCCGGGGGTTGTCAATTTCTTGGCCGCTCCTTGGTATGTTGGTCTTCTAAGAAGCAAAATTGCATTGCTCTCTCCACCACCGAGGCCGAGTATATCTCCGCGGCAAGTTGTTGTGCCCAATTGCTATGGATGAGGCAAACCTTGAAGGATTATGGTATTCATTTTCACAAGGTGCCTCTTCTTTGTGACAATGAGAGTGCTATCAAGATCGCCTACAACCTGGTTCTTCACTCCAAGACGAAGCACATTGAGATCCGTCATCATTTCATTCGGGATCATGTTGAGAAAGGTGATATTGATCTCGCATATGTCTCCACGACGGATCAACTTGCCGATATCTTCACGAAGGCCCTTGATGAACCAAGATTTCGAGCTTTGAGGAATGAACTAAATGTCATAGATTCCTCCCACTTCACTTGAAACCTTGCATATCTACCCTCATTATGCATGCTATTAGGCTTAGATGTAGGCATGGACATAGGGGGAGCGCTACTCAATTCATGAATATGCTCTCCTCCTAGTATGCGCAAAACAATTCATCATTGCATATCTAGTCAATTGTGACTTATTGTGCTTAATTGTGAGTAGTAATTTTGGACACAAGATATATCTTCGCGGTGCCAAGTTACACACTCAAATATGGTGGCTTCGTCCACCGACCTTTGGTATGTTTTGGATCTTTCACGCCTATCATATCTCCGTCTTGACAACTCGTACGGGTTCGGTCTTCTACCTTTTTGTTGCTTTTTGCGAACCCCTTCGAGCAATGTCTCTCGTATATCAGTGACGATTTTCCAACCCAAGCCTCCCTTGCCCAAACCATTATTTCTATCGAAATGCTCGTGTTTTTACAATCTTGGCGCGCGAAAATTTGGTTGAGCGGAGGCTCCGGTGCATCCACCGGAGGCTCCGCTGCCAAGGGCGGAGGCTCCGCTGCCCCTGTCCACCGGAACATCACCGGAGGCTCCGCTGGCTCATATTTGGCCAGCGGGCCTGAAATTGATTATTTTTGTGGACAAGGGGCGGAGTGTCAGACCCCGGACCCAGAGATATACATACTGTTATGTGCTCCTAGCCATGGACTCACAAGGGCTTCAGGGTTACCAGCCCCGGCCGCAACAAACAACGGCAGGCAGACCGGATTCATCGGCACGTAGTCCGGATCCCCGGTCTACTACTCCTTGTATCCATGCTAGTCATAACCAATTATGCACACCCAAGCGTCCACGAGTCGGATGAAACTGAAGGAACGGGACCAAAGTTATACAGAGCTGCTATGTGTCCAGAAAGTGCAACAACAATCGAGGGTTACTGGGGTTACCTCGCCCCATGCCGATCAAATCGACAGGCGGGCTCGGACATGGATCATCGGCTCCACAACCCCTCGACTGCGACAACTATGCAGGCATAGCCAAAACTGTATAACAATGAGCTCGAAACCAACAACCGATCAAAGCAGTACTCTAAACATGAAGCTTTATTAAACAGGTGTTACTAGAGTATAGCTTACAAGCAGAGGTCACACGACCCAACATTACATCGGACAACGGAAGGCAAAAATTATGTTGCTAAACAACAAGAACCAAAAAGGCCTAAGAGGCCGCAACATAAGGCGACGTCCCAGCCCATAGATTCCAGGCTACTACCTGGGAACCCCAAACTACTCGTCGATGTCCACGTTGAATCACCACCGATGTGATATCTTCACCTGAACCAAATTAAGCAAACCTGAGTACGGGAGGTACTCAACAAGACTTAGTTAACCTATTATATATCTGCTATCTTCAGAAAGGGTTTTATGAAGGCTGATTTGCGTAAAGCAATCTTTGTTTTGCAAGTCGAGGAAGAATAGCACGTCTCATAGAATGTTTTCAAAACAGATGAGAAAGCTACTCAACTACTGATATTATCATCTTTTCATCCACCAACATCATTTCCCAGAACCTCACATGCTACAAGGATCACCCCTCTCGGCATCTCCGAGGAGGCACCCTTCAATCATGGTTGGCATGTTTTAGTCATTCCGTTGAAGTTATCTATGATCACAGAATCCGTTGCCAAGTCGTCCGTAACCGTGGACACGGCTTCTCGAGGAGATTTATCCCTGCAGGGGGTACACTTTACCCACACGTACCATCCGACTCTTAACGCCACATGTACGCTCGTCCATGGAGCGCGGCAGAGGGTGGCTGGCCACGACCTTTACCTTGCTCGACCATATCCATGAGTCAACCCAAACAGGGCCACCCCGTCAACAGGGAGTTGGCCACCTCCTGACGGCACCTGTTCTGTGAGTCGGGATCAAGATCCGAGTACGTCCATCACTTGTCCCGGTCACGCCCTAAGTTTTCTCCAAATCGTTTTCTGACTCACACGCAGATGGAAAGATGAAACTACGTGACTCATGGACGTGGCCAAACAAGTTAGTTAGTCGAGCGCGGTCTGTTAGGCCCCGCGTGTGGTTGCACGCTCAGTCTTGGCTTCGAAGGCGAGAACTCGCTCCTAGGGGCATGAACAGGACAAAACGCCACAACCCATTGTGGCCTCACATCCATGCCGTTATTTAATCAAGTTATCAAAGATAATTTAAATCACAACAACCTGACAAAGTAGATTCACGTATTGACCAGATTCATCAACCGGATGGATCAGATCACAACTAGGCATGGCTAAGCAAGACTCACGGGCTTTAACGAGGCGCGCACAATCAAACCTATAGCTGCTAGGAGGAGTGGATCAGGATATCTAGGTTATGCAGTATATAAGAGAACTCTATCTACTGACACCAAATAATTTGAACCGCATGCAATATACGAGATTCCAAAACACTTCGAAAACCATATGTGAGCAGATAAGAGGTTATGCTTGCCTTGGTTATAAGAAAACCAGATAGAGACTTCAGGAATAAGTGCTTGACTTGTCGGTTAGGATCAAGTATTCGCCATTGGAGTTGATGGCCTTCACTTCGGAGTCGGATTCTACCGAGGGGGAAAACAACACCGAAAAGAAGAACATAATCAAACATGGCATCGATGCAATGCACAACATGTATGCATGATCAAGTTAATGCAATAAATTAAAGCCCTAAACATGATCGTTGGGTTGCTAGGGTTCGCATGTCAGATATGCAGTTTTACTGAAATTAGCCCGAAATAGACCCCGGAGGGGGTTTCGGGCGATTCTGAAAGTGAGTGCAAGTTAAAGTGCTCAAATGAGGTTGAAAACATCATAACTAGGTTGCATTTGTCATTTTGAGCATTTTGGTATATAACTTTTAATTTTCTAATTTTATTTAATAAAAACTTATTTTCTTCATTTTAAAATGATTAAACAACATTAAATAGTACTCATTTTTCAACTTGGTCAAACATATATGAAAATGGCATTTTTGGGTTCCAAATAATTTTCTGAACATTTTGATACCTTTCTTTTATTTTTCTGAGTTATAAAACAATAGTTATTGATTTTACAATTATTAATCATTTTCTGTAATGGATAAACAATTTCTGGAAATAGAAAAAACAAAATTATGACGTCATCGTGATGCAATGATGACATCACCGTTCTCTGTTCTTCACGGATGGATTCAAATTCGATGAAATAAGCGCAAAATCCGGGAAACAAACTATACCATCACGGAGAGGAGATCAAGGGGATTCTAGAGAGGGCCTCAGCGGACCGAATGGTCGCCAGAACGCTCGCCGGCAAGTGCGGGCGCGGCGGCGATCCACAGTCGACGGCGAGAGGGAGCATCAGAGGGGTAGGGAGGCAGCGGGGAACACTGATGTGCTCGGGAGCTCACCGGGAACAAGCGGAGGGAGTCGGGGAAGGCAGGGGAGGCCGGAGATGGCGGCGTTTCCGCGGTGGAGCTCCACCGGTGCCGAGGAAGACGGGGTCGAATTCCCGCGGCTCCATCCACCACAGCTCGCGGGAGTGCTCGAGGCGGAGGAGGAGGCGAAGACGCTTCTCCTTGTAACCTTAGCAGGAGCAGGGGACGCTCAGGGAGACGACGGCGCGGGATCGCCGTCGAGCTAGGGTTTCGACCCGCGGGGATAAGAAATACAGAGAGGAGGAAGGACTGGGAGGGGGTGGGAGAGAGGTAGGAGGGCGCACGACGTCTTCCTGGTCTTCTCGGCCACGCAGGCAGGCGGCCGAATAGGAGGTGGCATTGGTGCTGGTGCGGCCTCCATGCAGGTGCTCCGATTGGCAAAGGTTGAAGAAGACCAAAATTCACAACACCCCCTGTAACTTCTGGAATTTGTAAAGAGGTCCTTGTCTGCCCCAAAACAGCAAAAGAATTTGAATGTTTGAGGGCCTTTTTGCAAAGTAAAAATTTGGCAAAAATAACTTTTGGAAAGCTTGTGAAATTTCCAACCTAACCATATTTTTCTTTGGTGAAATTGAAATATTTTCCAACACAAAATTTTGGGAACCAAAATGAGTGCTTTTTGTGGGATTTGTCAAACCAATTAAATTCACAATTTAAATTGGTTGAAACATGGTTTAAATTTTTGATTCATGCATGTATGAGATGAAAACAACACCACACACTTTTGTTAGCAAAAATTGGGATGTTACAAATCTACCCCCCTTAAGAGAATCTCGTCCCGAGATTCCCGAAGGAGAAGAAAGAAGGAACACCGGTTTTGAACGACCTTCTTGAACGTTACGGTTCTTTTCTCGAAGAGGTTGACCCGTAGCATCTGGAAGTATTGAACGGATACACCTAGGTAAGAGGGAAGACTCTTAGGAACTGATCTTTACGAAGATCGAGTATCTCATGGCTAACTCATGACAGGATGTTCATAAAGAACTTTTGAGTTAACAGGCATGAAACACATCAAGATAACAGAGGGAATAAAAGAAGGTTTCAAGTTTATGGACGATTGGTCCTTGAAAGGATTTAGAATATGAGCTTTGCACAAGACTTTAAATCCTTTTGAATAAGAAAGGTTGAACAACTTTCGGCAGCGAGGTTTCTTAAAACAGAATACCAAGATGGAAAGGATTGTCTTGGATACCACAACGTAATATCCGTAGACGAGGGAAAACACGAGAAAACACTGTAATTCGTGCGTTGGAGAAAATTTGATACAGGATCATGTTCACTCTTCGAGTGGACACGGAAGATAACGAAACTTTCATCCATTAAAGTTTTTCGAAAACTTTGTCAAAGATCGGGATGTTACTTCACAACAGAAGATGAGTAACCGAAAGATGTGGAAACACCATAACAAAGGAGGAATTCTTGATCACACCATAAGGATGGGTAACCAACGAGGGTTGAAACACCGGTAGAAATAGGGAATCTCTTTCCTATTGTGGTTTGGATGTAGCAATACATCTACCACATGGTTAAGATCCCATGGCTGAAGTGAATGACAAATTCACACAATGTGTGAGAAAAACAGAACTTCAAGTAAAAACAACTTGAGAAAGGGAACTGATCAATGGGGTTACAAAACACCAAGAGATGTTCTCACGAGGAACTAGTTTTCACGAGAACTAAGGTTTTGGAGGTTCAACGGAGAGGTATTGAGGAGATCAACTTCCAAGTTACCCTGGATGTTATAGATACCGACAGCAGGCCCATAACAAGCCTTCTATAGGTCATCAAGTGGAAGTAAAACTCTGTTTGAAAGAACGGTGAGGAAAACTTGTTAGAATAAGCCAGACAAGAATTCTCACGGAGAGTGGTTGTTCTTACAGATTCAAGGGGATATGACATTAGGCCTTCCGGCTAATTGTGTCAACCACCACATCAACCATGCTGGATACCGAAAAGACCTAATTCGATACCCTTGAGGAAAACACCAACCATCATTGCTGCTTGAGATTCAGCTCTAGTTAGTGGATTGATAACTGATACTCAGTAGGTATGATCGAAGAGATTGCACCAGTTACCAACGGGATACATATGCTGGATTCTCAAGACATGGACTATGATGCCAAGCTCAAGAAGATGAGAAGGATTGCAGAACTCATGTATTAGCAACTTGCAAAAGACAGTTGCACCTACAGGACTTACTTGCAAAAGAAAACATCGGAGTCCTTGTTGGGGAAACGATTACAAAGATAACGAAGTTCTTGGACTTCTTCTCTTTCACGAACGATCAGTAAGTGGCTTGGTGTGGATACAAACTTCCTCAAATGAATGGAGGTAACAACCTACCATCTTAAGAGTAGTCCACACATGCATGACCGGCTGGAGATTATTCCCGAGGGAACAATGGAACTATACTCGGATCCACGGCGACAACTTTCACCATAAGCACATGAACCAGAGGAAGTCACTTCAAACATCTAGAACACAACTTCGTGATGACACAAAGATGGTTCTCGAAAGTTTCCAACATTAGTGCCAATTGTTCAACATGAACCTCTTGCAACTTGTAGAAAATAGGAATGTCACCGATGAGCTCGACAACACGCTTATCATGACACCCCAAGAAGAGGGATTCATATGATACATGAACGAGGCAAGGTATTGGTCAGACTGGAGGACATGAAGGTGTACTCGGGCAAAACACCATGAGTGAAAACACCATCAAGACAGTCCTTGAATCTGGACTTGATCTGACGATAGCCCAAATCAATCAAGGTGGGATGATAGCATGTCCACTACGGAGATACTATCCTGCTTCAACACGAGGGACATTGGATATCCCTTAACAAAGAATCAAGTTAGGCGGAGCTTTTGCCTTTAAACTCTCCAAATTGTTGTTTAAGCTCAACCAACTAGTCCAGGATATCCAGTAGAGTTCCTTGGAGAAAGGAGTGGTTAAATTACCCTTTGTTTAGACATCACGGTCAGGTAACAACCTGGTGATACTTCTAGAAAGACAACCAGAATATCACAACCTACCATATGTCTCAGAGTTTAGAAGGGATCTTGCTTTTCAAAGCAACCGATATGAACATGAGAGCTTCGGCATGAACCTAACTCTTTGACCCAGAATATGCACCGGAATGAACGGATTTGGTAACACAGTAAACTTCAATAGAGACCGGGGGACCAATGGTGCTAAGAAGGATACAGATGTTTTACAAATTTTTCAAAGCAATAGAAATTGCTAGGAATATCTGACACACACATCAATGCACACACACCGACCACTCTCAAGCGTTCAAGCTTGGAGGAAGGGGGAGTGAAGACGTGTAGGAGCATCACTTCATCGATGAGGCCATGAAACTAGGCACGACCTCTTGATATATAAGAGTGTGATACTCGAAGGTGAAACAGAACAGAAGCTAATGAAAATTCTCTAATCTGCGAATTACAAAATTTTGACCTGGTTCTAGAGATGAACGATGTACTGGAGTTTGTTTCTCCTAACATTCCAAGGTGGAATGTTTTGACAGAAAAACAAGAGAAAGTGCATTGGAAGACTCCAACACACATATGCAACTTGGTGTCCAAACCATGGACAAAGGTAGGAAAGCAACTAAAGATTAAGATCATGCTCCGGAAAATCCAGAGATCACGGTGAATGCACAGTGTAATACGCATTTGTAAGACCCATGCTAAAAGAGAGGTATAGCTGAGTCAAGAACAAAGATATGAGAATCATAAGGAACACTCTTGTCGTGATCCCTTTTGATTCTTAGAGAAAACATATGGCTGAGATTACCTAGCCATCCTGAAGTAGAAGATGTTCCTCAGGATTCGAAGAAACAGAACTTGGTTTAAAGGTCAGCATCCTGTACTGATAGCGTGAGCATTACATGGTTAAGAAACCACATGACTCAACTCACCACAATTCAGCACATTCCGGGACCTTCGGTTCAAGTCCAAGGTTGAAAACATAGAGAAAGGAGTAACTACTATCTTAGTATCTTGAAGGACACTATGGGTAGCAATCACGGAGTATCTTTCGAAGGACACCGATAGATCCAGAAGAACTTGAGCAGAGGATAACAGATACATTCGAGATGAAAAGCAGATCTCGAGGTTCAGGATTTAAGACTTTGGAACATGTAAGAATGTGGAATCCACACAACTTTGAGAGATTATAATTGAAAGGAAATCTCCCAGTTGAAGAGATAACGGAACATGGAACACACACGACTCTAGAAACTTTAACACTAGGTCAACTTGGGTAAAAGACGTCCTTGCCAAAGAAGGCACCTAAGTTTTGAATGACTAGAAGAGATAGCAAAACCTTTTTCAAATCAAAACAGGTAAGGTGACCGAGAGTTAGAGCGATACCAGATAAGGAGTAAAAAGAATCCTAAGAAGGGTTTTGACAATCATTTGAAGTTTCAAAGTAGTTTTCACAATCACTAGACTCGACATCGACCAAGCAGTAAGGTTTTCCTACAGGCAGTCCTGCTCTGATACCAAGACTTGTCAGACCCCGGACCCAGAGATATACATACTGTTATGTGCTCCTAGCCATGGACTCACAAGGGCTTCAGGGTTACCAGCCCCGGCCGCAACAAACAACGGCAGGCAGACCGGATTCATCGGCACGTAGTCCGGATCCCCGGTCTACTACTCCTTGTATCCATGCTAGTCATAACCAATTATGCACACCCAAGCGTCCACGAGTCGGATGAAACTGAAGGAACGGGACCAAAGTTATACAGAGCTGCTATGTGTCCAGAAAGTGCAACAACAATCGAGGGTTACTGGGGTTACCTCGCCCCAGGCCGATCAAATCGACAGGCGGGCTCGGACATGGATCATCGGCTCCACAACCCCTCGACTGCGACAACTATGCAGGCATAGCCAAAACTGTATAACAATGAGCTCGAAACCAACAACCGATCAAAGCAGTACTCTAAACATGAAGCTTTATTAAACAGGTGTTACTAGAGTATAGCTTACAAGCAGAGGTCACACGACCCAACATTACATCGGACAACGGAAGGCAAAAATTATGTTGCTAAACAACAAGAACCAAAAAGGCCTAAGAGGCCGCAACATAAGGCGACGTGTCCCAGCCCATAGATTCCAGGCTGCTACCTAGGAACCCCAAACTACTTGTCGTGGTGGTGTCACGGCAGATTCCATAGGATGGCTAAAGATGTGGGGACGAAGGACGCTGGAGGCGCTCGGGGAGGGATCACGCGACGAGTAGACGCGTGAAGGATGAAACTAGCACTGCAAACAACACAATCTACCCAGGTTCAGGGCCCTCGTGAGGAGGTAAAACCCCTACTCCTGCCTTTCTCTATGTATTCTGGTGTCTCACCGAGTAGCCACAGTACAATGTTTCTTGCTACCGAGTAGCCACTCTTCTCTCTCCGGGTAGAACTAGGTCAAGAATCTCTACGTGTGATCCAGCCCAAGTCTCGTCTCGTGTCGTCTCTCTTATCGTCCCTCGCGCAGGAGGCGGTGGGGCACCTTATATACCCGGTGCCCAGCCGGATACAGCCAAATACTAACAAGTGTCGACATTGTGTGCACACCGTCCTTCTTCCGAGTTCCCGCTGACAGCTTTGGCTTCTAAGCTTGTCCTGATGCGGAAAGTCGTTGGGCAAAACCAAGTAACCAGTCTGTTATCACTGTGCGAACACAGAGTAGGTCCCCCCTATCCTGCGACGCCCTGCTGACACACTGTCGCTGTCAGGCACGCCGTCCCCAGATGAACAGTGCTGTGAATAGTGCCAAGTACGGACCCGGGATACGCGGGATCCTGTGTCAGAACGGCTCCTTTGACTTCTGGCCCGAGTAGGTTCCCGCCAATCTTACTCGGACCAACTCTTCTACTCGAACAGATATAACTTGCTTGATATCTCCCTCTGGTCATCTTTTTGTAAGACCGAGTAGCAGTCGACCGGGTAGCAAGTACCGGGTAGGCGGCTACTCGACCAAACTTCTCTTCTGACCCGTTGCCTTTACCCTACTCGGGGGTAACCCCCCGACAGCAGTCCCCGAAGCTGGTAGAGTCCTGCGAACTCGTTCACTGGGCCCTGCCAGCTTAAAAACCAACCTTGAAAGTCTTGCCCTTGAGCTTTGGGAGGCCAGGTGAAAGCCTCCGAGTAGCCCTTGGTCTTGTTCCCTTTCTTCCGAGTAGGGCCACTTCTCTTCTCTGTGGCCGAGTAAAATGACTTGGTGAAATCTTGAAACAGAATCTCTGTGAGACAGAGCACAATCCGGCTTTCGGCGCTGCAACTGGGCACGTGTCAGGCGGACACGACTTCGACGTCTCGGTGCCCGGTAACTGACAGGCCACGCGCCCAGTTTTCACGGGGTGGGCCCACCAGCTCGTAACGTCCCATCACGCGCAGTAATCGCCCACGATCTCGTCGTGGGATCTAATGCGGCCGTTCCGCGCGCGTTCCGCGCTGTGTGCGTTTCTAACCGGCCCACAGACCCCACGCCACACGATTACTGCCACGATCGATCCCACTACCGCGAATCGTAACGGTAACCCGAGGTGCGGTATAAATACCCCCTCGGTAACTTCCTCTTCTCCTTCCGCTTCACTTTTCCCTTCTGCCTCCTCGATTCTCCGCCGTCACCGAGCTCTCCGCCGCCGTGCAACTCTTTGCGCTGCTGCGGGTTCTCCCACTCCGCCAATTTCTTCCTTCTTTTCCAACTCCTACTCACCGCCATGGCTCGTGGTGATAGTGCTCGTGCCGGCTGGGCCGGCTCCGACGTCACCGCCGAGGACTGCCAGTGGCTTGTGAACACCCGGAGGGTTCCTCCCGGTGTTCAATGCCGGCAGCCCGACGGCGAGCTTGTTCCGTCGCCGCAGGAGGGCGAACATGTCGTCTTCCTTGCGCACTTCGCGCGGGGATTCGGCCTTCCTGCATCCAATTTTCTCCGTTCTTTCCTGGATCACTTCGGCCTCCAGATGCATCATCTTCCTCCCAATGCTGTTGTCTTCCTCTCCTACCACGCCGTGGTGTGCGAAGCCTTCCTCGGCGTTCGCCCCACGACGGAGACGTGGTCCAAGTACTTCTTCTTCCGCCAACAGAGCAAGGGCAAGAAGGACAGCGCGGACACCAGCAGCCGGATAACCGAGACCGGGAGTGCTATGATGGTGCAGTGCCCCGGAACGAATCATCCCCGCATCAAAGGCCTGGATTCTGTCCACAAGTGGCAGAAATCCTTCTTGTACGTGAAGAACATCCCCGCCACGAAGGAGGCCAAGATCGAGGACCGCATCAATCTGCCCCCTTGGAGCAACCGAGCTCCTACCGAGCAGAATTGGAAGAGCAAGCCATCCAACAACAGGAACCTGATGCAGATGGAGGAGCGGCTCGCCCATCTGATCGGAGAAGGGCTCAAGAGCGACGATCCAGTCGCCTGCTGGATTCGTAACCGCGTGCTGCCTCTGCAACGCCGCTCCCACCCCATGTGCTACATGGGCGGCCCCCGCTACTGTACTCGGACAACTACCTTCGAGCTCAGCAACGCGGACGTCGCCGCTTACGCTCAGTCCATCTTGACCACTGGCCTCCGAGACAACTGGCAGTATGGTATCATCCCCTACAGCCGCACAAAACCGATTCCACGGGTATGCTCTTCTTAATCTGCTTCTTGTATATGCAATCCGAGTAGATAGCTTCCTCTCCTTGCTGCGACTAGCATTCGCGCTCTGCGCCGAGTAGGGCGTTTAGCGGAACTGCTCAGGCTTAGTGTGCTTGTTGTTTGCACGCCTTGTCGGGTAGCATACTTAGGGGAAACACTTAGGCTTAATGTGCTTGATGTTTGCACGCCTTGCCGAGTAGAGTGCCTTCATGCTACTCGGCTAACTTGCGATGTTTCTCTATTCTTCAGGTCCTTGATCGCCAGCTCGCTGAGAGCAGTGAGCGCTTCGAGGGCAACTGGTCAGATGACCGAGAGGAAGACGATGAGGTCTCCTTCGAGACCGCGGACAAGCTTTATCCCCCTGAAGCCGCCCAGACGAGTAAGCATCACGTGGACGCGTCTCTTCGTGACTGGTCCGAGGATGAAGATGAAGGTAACTGAATTTATCCCCTCTGGTCTCGAGCAGCACAAACTAATTGCTTCCTGCTTCTGAATTGCTTTTCTTCCTTTCTATTTCACAGATGGTGCCGATGCTGAGGACAACGGCGAGGATGAGGACGAGGACGAGGAAGCCCTGGTCGTCAATCCTCTTTCTGTTGCCGCTCCTCTTACTCGCAAGCGCACGGGTAGCGGCGCCCAAGAGCCCCCCGCCAAGAAGAAGAAGCCGACCGAGAAGACGACCAAGAAAGTCGTGAAGAGAAAACGACCAGCGATCCCTACCCGCAAGGGGTAAGTTCCTTCTCGATTGTACGCTTCGGTTCACTTCATTCTTCTCGGTTGATTCCCAATCCTTTTCTTTTTCCTGAACTTGTTTCTTCCTTCAGAGCCCCCTTGAATGCTGACGCCGCTCTCGCGCCCACCGGGACTAAGAAGAAATCCGCCATCGACGTCGATAACCTCATCGACCTTGACGACGAGACTGGAGCTGCAGCGCAGGCCGGAGCGCGTGCGTCCTCTCCCGTGAAAGGGGACGACTCTGACGACGCTCGATACATGGATAGCGACGCCCCTGACGCCGAGCAGGAGCAGCAGACCCGTGCAGATCAAGAAGCGCGGGGCACTGATCGCGACGCAAGACCGCTTTCTCCTCCGGCCGCCACAGCCGAGGAGAACCTTGATCAAGACCCCGAGAAGCAAGATGATGATGCCGCCCTTGAGCGGCGAGAAGATGAACAGGAGCAGCCAGCGACTAAGGCTGCTGAGCAAGACGACCCCGCGGTCCAGCCGCGGGTAGAAGTACCAGATGCCACACAGCAAGACCCCGTTGCCGAGCAGCGGGTTGAAGTAGTCAATGAGGCGGAGCAATACCCTCTGAGCGACGCGCAACCAGGCGCCGCGCAGGGTAGCGCTCAGCCGGATGCCGCGCCGAGTAGCGCGCCTTTGGTTCCGCCTACCCAGCAGGGCGCTTCCTCCACCACGCCAAGCCCTCCGTCAATGAAGAAGACCAAGACAACATCCAGCCCTCCAGCCCAACAGCTCATCAAGAAGATCAAACAAGAGGCCGTTGACAAGAATGTCGCCGAGAAGAGGGCTGCCGAGAAAAAGGCTGCCGAGACCCAGGCCGCCGAGAAGCCAGCTGGCCAGTCAGATGGCGCTGTCCGCAGGAATCCTTCGCGTAGTGGTACGCGTGGTGCTGCCACGATGCTGCCGCCAAGACCGACTGCCAAGCCTGGCCAGCTCACCATTCATGAGCCTGAGGCGGCCGCGGGATCTAACTTCCCGGATCCACCCACCTACCCACCTTACATGGTGAAGGTGAGCGAACAACACAACATTCCATTGACCCCAGTCGAGAGGAAGCTCGCTATGTGGAGGGGCAAACAGGCTACGCCGGTGGACTCCAAGCCTCCAGCCAGGAACAAGGATCGATCCGTCTCGTTCTACTCGCGCGAGGTTGCAGACACCGAAGTGACATCCACGGGCATCGAGCAGATAGTCGATCGGGTTGGATTCATCGATGCTGAGTGGGACAGCGACGTCCTCGGCAACACGAATTGGCACGACACATCTCTGGGCGATCTGGACCACATGCGTGTCGACTGGAACAAGGCAGACATGGGTTATAAACCCATGACTATTGCGTCCAACACCAGCACTCTCGCCGCCAAGCTCTTCGTCCATCGCAAGGCCGCAGAGGATATTGAACAAACTTACGCGGTAAGCTTTTTTCATCCGTTCCGAGTTGCATTTTCTTTCTCTTCTATTCTGCTGCTTCTTCTTATCCATCCCCCAGTCCCCGAGATTCTGGCCGAGTAGGCGGGTACTCAACCGAGTTGCCGCCTCCTCGGGTTGAATCTACTCGTCTTTGTCTGACTCCTTTTCTTTCTTCCTCCAGAACTGCCTTTTGAAAAGAACCAATCTGTACCGGCGACTGCTGTGGAACCACAGCATTGCTAGGAGGCGCCTCGAGGCCCTGGAAAAGGAGCTCAAGTCCGCTGAGGCGGCAGATAAGGATGTCATGAACAGCACTCTTAGACTTTCTGAAGTGGAAGGTAAGCTTTTAGCTTTGCGGTTCCTGCGTTTGATGTTTACGCCCGCTTTTGCTTTCTGCTCTAACCCGTCTACTCTGCAGGCAAGTTTAAGGACCTGGCCGATGAGCACGCGAACTGCCGTGCCTTTGTTGAGAACGGGCAAGCCACGATCAAGAGGCTGGAAGGTATGTTGCTGTCTTCTCGGCTTGTTTTCTTGCTTTCATCTTTGCTACTCTGCTGACCGTGCTTTGCTTTTCACAGAAGATCATAAGAAGTTTGTCGAAGAGCATCTCGACTGCCTCAAGCCCGCTGAGGTTCAGGCGCAGATTGCAACCCTTGAGGCGGAATTCAAGAAGAGGCACCAAGCCGAGCTGAAACCACTGCAGGACCAAGTGCGAACTGCTCTCAAGAAAGCCACTGATCTAGCCACCGAGAGGGACAACGCGGTGGCCGAGAAGAAAAAGGCCGAAACGGCAGCCACAGCGAAGCGACAGGCCCTCGAACTGGAATGCAAGTCACTGAAGGAGAGAAACGCGGATCTTTTGCTCCAGCTAGCGCAGTTCCGCAAGGTGGAAGAGAAGCATGTTGCTGATGAAGAAACATGGAAGAAAAAGCTGCAGGCGCTGCTCTTCGATCTGAACAGTAAGTGCTTGCTTCTCCGCCCTTTTCTTGTTTCTTGCGCTTCTCCGCTGCTCGGTTTGTCTTTCTACTCGGCTTCTGTTTCTGATCTTCTCAATAGCTTTTTCAGAAATCTTCCCCGACCTCGAGTCATCTTGCAAGCCTGCCTTGGCGAAAGCCCGAGCAGCTCGTATTGAGAAGGGCGAACCCATGGACACCAAGGCCGAGATCGAAGATAGCATCACGGTCATGCAGGGGCAGCTTCAGTGCTTAAGCGGCGTGGGCACCGATCTGGTGCGCACCGCACTCAAACTCCACGAGGTGTTCTGGCCCAAGGACTCCGCGCCAAAAACTATCCGCGGACTTGCCGCGAAGCTGAACGGCGTGAAGGCCGAGCTGAAGAAGTGGAGGGCGTCTGGAGCTCGGGCAGGCGCTGATATGATGCTGCTCTTCATCACCAGCTGGTACGAGAACCTCAACTTGCAAGTCGTCCGCGAGATGCGTGAGGACTCCAAGTGGGAGACGGATACCGACTGCGTGGCTCTCCGCCAAGCCGTCGCGTACGAGGTCGCCCAATACGCCAGCACCGCGCGCTTCATTGACGGTCTCACTGAGCCCGACACCGAGGTGGACGAAGGCGACAATGAAGAAGACGAGGACTCCACCGAGTCTGATCTGGGCAGCTTCGAGAGCGAACGCTACAAGGCCGGGAAGGGGAAGGCCGCGGTCATCGCGGACAGCGAGGAAGAGGCCGAGAGCGTGGATATGGAGATCGACACTGCGGCTCTCGAGTTCGGCACCTCCTCAGGTGCGGCTCTCGATGACACGGCGCGCCTCCTTGCCCAGACTGCGGCCTCCAGCTCGGTGGCCACAGCCACTTCCGAGCAGGCTGGTACTGAGCCGGAAGCTGATGCTGCGAAGACTGACGCCGCCAACTCGGAGGCTGATGCTGCCAAGACCAGCGCTGAAGCTGAAACCGACAAGGCCCATGCTGATGACGAAGCCACCAAAACCAGTGCTGATGACGAAGCTACCAAGGCCAGCGCTGACGATGAAGCCACCAAGGCCAGCGTCGAGAACACTGCTGCTTCTACCTGACTACTTCCTGCAACTTTATCCTTCAAACACTTATCAGATCCCCGGGATGCCGGGTGCAGATGTATCGAAACAATTATCTTTGCCGTTTGCTACTCAGTTTTATTCACATTTGATATTTTAACTTAGTCAATTTGAGCAACTTTGGCTCAAATGCCGAGTTGCGTTATCATGCGAGTCCCCGAGTTGCATTTCTTATTCGCTCTTCCTTTTTATCTCAGCTCTTACCCGCAACTTGTTGCTTTTTTGGTATTCGAGTCACAAGAATTCAAAGTTGGAGTTGCAAATACTTAGCCACTTGGAAATACTCATAGTAACGCAGCCCACCACTTAGCCGAGAAGGAGTTAACAAGAAACAACAGTAAAAGGCATCCTGCCCGGTTCCTGTACTTTTTCTTTCCTTAGCAATTTTTCTTGTGCTCATTGACCTTTTGCTTGTTCTCTTGCTTGCCATGAAGCCGGGTTTCGGACAGCAGCAGAGTCGAAGAGTTGGCATGTAGGTTTAAACACAATACTAGATGTACTCGTGAAATCTTAAGCAGAGCAACCGAGTGGAAAAAAGTAAAGCCGGGTAGGAACACACAGAGCAAGTTTAGGCGAGGGCTGTAACATCCCAAGTATGAAAATACCCCTAGAATGTTTGATTTCCTGTTTAATTAAAGTATTGCATCATGTCATCATATTTATTCCCTTGTTTGCATTTGTTTACTATTTGTTTTGCATCTGTTTTATTCTGTTTTCATAATGGAAATTCAAACAATTTCAAATAATGTGTTTCATACTTGTCATGTTACAATATTTTTCAAATCAAAATTACAATCCAAAGTCTCATTTTATTTCCAATCATTCCATAATGAATCAACTAATAAAATGGTGGTTTTTATTTCAATTAATTACTTCCAATATTATTGCAAATTCAAATCATTCAATTGCAAGCAGTACCCACTTTTGAAATTATGAAATTACCAAAACAAATGTGCTCATTTGTTTCCAATTAAAGTTATTTGATCACCCTAATTAATTTCTTGTTTTGAATAATTCAATCAATACCCAAAATTAACTCAAATTTGAAACCTATCCAAACAGCACCAAAATTCAAATGTTTTTGAATTCCAAACTTGGCATTTGGTTGTATTTGACCTAAATAGCCCACCCAAATTTTTCTGAAATTTTTGCAAACCCCAAAATCATCTTTTTCTTCCATTTTCATTTGCTGCAAAAAAAAACAGGAGAAATAAAATTCAAAAATAAAAAACGCGCGGGGGAGAGAGCCAGTGGGCAGCCCAGCCCACTCCCTTACCTTTTTCCCCGGCCCGTACCGCTTCGCAGCGCCTCCTTCTTCTTCTAATCGTACGGCAGCTCATCCGAGCGTGCCACGGCGGCAGCGGACGGCGCCGACGGCCACCAGTGCTCCCTGCCCCCTACAAGACCCCCTAGGGCACTGCGCCGCTGCCCTAACCCTAGCTGCCACCTATCCCCTCGCGATCGCCGCCATCTCCTCCATCTCTGCACCTCTTCCTCCACCTTATGAACCTCGCCGGAGCGCGCCACCTCTGAATTCCGATGAGCACCGCCACCTCGTCGCACCACCACCCCACCTAACCACCAAAACCAGACCGCCGCTTCCTCCTCTCCCTCGACGACACCTGCTCGGGCGCGATGACCCTCTGGATCGACGACGACGAGCTCGACGCCGCCGCGGTTTTTCTGAACTTCCTCACCGCGCCGTCGCCACCGCCTGCTTCCCGGCCTCCTCTCGCCTCCGACAAACTCCCGGTGAGCTCCCGCAGCGATCCCGCCCTCTGTAACGATCTATCGCTTCCTGTACGCGCGCCTGCTTTTCTGAATCGCCGGCGGCATTCCCCACCATGCCTCCATGGTTACCGTTGAGCTCGTTTCCGTGATTTCACCAGCCCTCCAAGGACACGAACACGTCCCCCCTAGCTGCTGCACGCACATCCACCTACCCAGCGCCGCCAGATCGTGGCCTCAATGCCGGTAGCCCACCGTTCACCCCCGCCGCTGCCAGTCACCGTCGCAAGGCTGAAACTTTCTTCAGTTTCGTCAGATACCGCGAAGCAACACCTTAACCTGTCCGCGCACGGTATACTGACAAGAAACGCTTCGTAGCGCAGCGGTAACAGGCAGTGTGCGCGTGCGAGCGACCGCGGGTTCGAGTCCCCCTCGCTGCGGAATAAAAACCACATTTTGCACCGAGTGCTGACAGGGTGGCCCCCCCTGTCAGCCACTCTGTTGCCACGCAAGCACCCAGTGGCCCTGTGGCCCACTGGCAGTGGCTAGGGTAGCCCTCTGTGCGGTAACAAAGGTTTTAAACCTTTTCTGTTTTCAAAACAAGCCCTTTTGTTTTACAGTTTGGTCCCTGAACATAAAATGCAAATAACTTTTGTTTTATAATTCCAAATAACAAAAATAAAATATGTGCACTGCTCTAAATTTAATTCTCTATCTAATGGTAACATTTGTTTTCTGTTTTGAATTTTCCAAATGCATTTCAAATTTGAATTCAAATAATTCAATTGCAATTTGATAAAATCCATAACTAATTCATACTTAATCCAATTAATGCAAATAAAATATGTTTTCCATGCTATTTCAAATAACCTTTTCAAATATAAATTTTGTTTCATGGTTTGAATATTTAAAATTGCTTAAATAATTTAAACCTTGTTTAAATCATTTAAATTTGCTAAAATCATAACTTGCTCAAAATAAATTATTTTTGAACATGCAAAATATGTTTTCAAACTAGAAAGTTATTAACTTTTCAAATATGAAATTGAATTTATGTTTTGAACAAATAAAAATTCAAATAATATTTAAACTTGTTTTAAATTCATTTAAAACTTGTTTAATATTGTTTCAGTCATAATAAATTCATCCTAACTCCTATTTCAATAATTGAAACATGTAATCCAACTAAAATTTGGTATTCTTTTCAAATATGAATTTTGTTATTTATTTTGCACAATTTAAATTGGTGAAAACAACAACTATTTGTGTAAGCCCTTTAAGGAACCAAAAATTCCCTAACTTAATAAATAAATTTCTAAATTGGTAAACCTTATTTCCAATTGATTCTATTGTTGTTATTTTGTTGTTCTCCTCATCCATGCATCATACTAATCCACTCTCACCTGTTGGTTAATTGGAAAACAATTGTTTCAACCAAAATCCATGGGCCTTTCATATGCAACTCAAAATTGCATATGTGTCCATTTAAATTGTGTTACCAAGTCCACTAGTTCATTTTGATGCATCCATTAACTTGACATGCATCATCCCATGATTGTGCACTATGCCATGATATTGATTGTTTATATTTCTGTCTTGTTTGTTTGCTTCTTCTCGAATAGACGACGACGTTGAGACAGACGATCTTTACAACACCCCTTCTGAGGATCTAGCTCAGTACCAGGCTGCTGAGTTTGCAGGCAAGTTATCACTCACATGAACCACTGTGTTCCTTTCAACATTGGTTACCGATACTTTCCGTTGTCTATTTTGCTAGCCCTATGTGTAGTTGTTTCTGTTACGAACCTATCACATGAATCCCCTTAACCATGATATTGCCTCACCTCCACTCCTACACCCCATTGTTTGAGCCAGTGTCTTACTAGCATGCTTAGGTTGTTTTGCTCGAGTCTGTTACCCGTTACTTTCTGTTACTATACTTCTATTATGTTCTGGGGGCTCGATGTTAATCAATCAACCTATTAATAATAATATGCTGATAAGGCACCGGCAGGAGGCCCTGTGTGGTTTTGAGGCCTGCTAGTGTCGACCCTAATAGGAAAAGGGTCTTGTCTACTGATCCATGATGAGCGCACTATCCGCATGTGGGAAGCGTGTATGGGCGCCCCCCTCAATTTGATTCGATTCGCATCTCGTCCAAATCGCCTCATTTAGTTCGTGTGTTCTATTTGCCGCATGCATGTTTTTGCGAGCCCAGCGCAGGGTGGAACTTTTGTAGTCGGCATATAGGGGGACACGTTCTTAGAGTGCTATGAGGGTCCCCTTTCTTCGGGGCTCGATTAGCCGTGCGCCCAAGGTGCTTTGGGCTTGATGCGAAGAAGAGTTGAGTTGTGTTGAGTGCCCCGCTTGGTGGAAACGCCATTCCATCTGTCGGGTTATTCTTACGTGTACGGCCAAATTGGTGCACCCCTGCAGGGATAAATCTTCTCGAGAAGCCGTGTTTTCCGCGGTTATGGTTGACTTGGTGAAAGTACTGGCTAACAAGTACTCAGAACAACTTACACTTAACTATTGATAACTTGACTAGTAATAGACCCATTGACATAACAACTTGATCCATTATTCATTAATCCAACCGTGTGAGTTATCCTCGAATTGCTTCTTTGGATAAGGGGCGAGATCCAGGACGGGTTTGTTTGGTGTTATCTTTCAGTTGGTTACTATACGCTATCTTATCTTCTTTCTGTTAGCCGGAAGTGGTAGAATCTCTGTAGTTGGTTAGCGCAGCCAGTTGCAGCATCTTTTATATCCCCTTTCTTCCGTTGAACCCAAGGCATCTGTGCTTGGTGTTGACGGGCTACATTTTGGTGAACTGTGAGTCTTGCTTGCCAGTACGTTTATGTACTGACCCCTTTGGGGCTGTGGTTTCCGCAGACTACGCTTACGAGGATCCAGGTGACGGCTACTACGTGGAGTTTGACGAGGCTGCTGACGAGTAGGTAGCGGACCCGGGCAGGATCCGAGACTACGTGGATGGGCTCCGTTTTCCTTTCATTTCTGGCTTCTTAAGCCTATTTGGATTTGTCTGTACTCAGACCCCTTTGAATGCTTCCGCTGAGATGTAATGATGTTATGTTGGGACATGTGTCCTCTGGATGATTGTATTTGCTATCTCTGCTCTAGTGAGAGCTATTTGCAACTTATTTCAATCTTTTGTGTCTTAGATATATGTTGTGCTATCATTCTGTTACAAGCCGTTGACGTACCATGTGTGTATGGTATGAAGTACGTCAATGGTAGTGTCCTGATTTCTATGGGATAGTTTACGTCGACGCTGAACAGATAGGGGTTGGTTGTCACACATACGTGTGTTGGCCTACTCGTAAGAGGACGCGGGTGCCGGTAAGCCCCGTAATCCAATCTACTACTGTTCAACGGAACGGGGAGTATCCTTTAGAAGTCCGGGTGCGACAAATGGTATCAGAGCCTGTCTGCCTGTAGGATCCCTTTTACTGGTCGCAGTTGAGTCTAGAAACTATTTTGTAGCTATATAGGAAAAATGAAACGTGAGAGTAGGAATTCTGCCATTTTTCTTCTTTCCCCACCCACCCACCCTTTTCTGGTAAGGAAGTGCAACGTTGTTTTCTGTTCTCACCTAAACTTTCAAGTTAGGATTTCACGTGTTTTGGGTTCTCCGTAGTACCTCAGGAGTTTTTGGTCTCGTGTTTCCCGATGTTGCTTCAATATCCTGTTCTTTTCAACATCCTTATCGTCCGTTGAAACCTTGTTGTTGCTTTCCACTTCAGTTCTTCTACCGGCGTCTAATCAAAACCTCCCAAATCATCTGCAGATGGATCTCAGGTTCTACCCGCAGGTGGTTCGGATGACTCGTTGCGAGAGCACTGCCGGTTATCCGGAGATGCTGAGAGACATGGTCACTTATCTGGGGTTCCGTTGGGCACCAGAGTACCAGGTCTACGAGCAGCAGCGAGAGTTTGACCAGGACTACTACCAGGCTATCGTCTACATTCTGTCAGATGATGGCATGAGCGTTGTCCACCGCTACGAGGCAGTAGGTTCCACAGTGGATATGGCTGTGCAGCAGGCAGCTTATGTGAGTCTCACCGTCCTTCGTGCTGACTACTAGGGATTTGACGATTCTATCTATCGCCACATCCCCCGTGGTTACATCACTTCGGAGGGAGCTCACTTCACTCTCTACGACAACTTGGATGTCTACGAGCATGATAACACCAGGCTGCACACCACCGCTCAGTTTGTGAGGCACAGTGACGCAGTTGCCACCACACTTTCTCAGGAGTTGGCCTTTGTCAGAGAGCAGCTCTACCTTGCTTTGACTCGTCTGGCGACGTACACCACAGACTTTATTGGAGATGAGCGCTTTGCACGTTTCGATCAGCCAGTTGGTCGTCGTCTACCAGATGCTGGAGGTTACGACCCGATCAGAGGTCCACTCCTCAACCTCGGTGCTGGTTACACCGGGATTCCACGCTTTGGAGCACAGGGAGTCGACGCTATGTACTTCACCACACCTAGAGTCGCTCTCAGGCCACGTCAGATCTATGTGGATCGTCGTTCTACCTACTTTCGTGGGCGTGCTCCTCACCGTACCCCTCGTCGTACTACTCACCGCCGTCCTGCGTGATGAGCATGGGAGTACCGATGTATCCATTCCTAGCTATGTTTAGTTATCCTTTGGCTTTCGAACCATGTATTGGTGTGTTGGATATTCTGATGTATTTGAACATGTGATGATGTACCTGTTGGTTATCTAATCATGCGTCGGAATAATCTCTCTTTCGGTTACCAAGTCTATCCTTTTCTGTTGTTGTGCTAAAATGCATGTCTATTCAGGATGCCGCCAACAAGGAGCAACCCGCCTGAGCCACCTCCGATCACGGAGCTGTTGAATCAGATGACTCAGGTCGTGACGCAGATGGCCCAGTTCCAGGCAAATCAGCACAACAACCAGAATGCTCCACGGGTCAGCATCAAGGAGTTCCTCAGTATGGGTCCGAGAGCTTTCGTGGCAACACGGGAGCCTCTGGATGCTGATGACTGGATCCGGGAGATGGCCAGGGCTCTGGACATTGCTCACGTTGCTGAGGAAGACAAAGTCAAGTATGCCACCTACCTACTGAAGGGTCAGGCAGCTACTTGGTGGGAGAACTACCAGACCATGAGAGCTGGATACCCAATCACCTGGGGTTGTTTCAAGGATGCATTCCTGAAGCACCACATCCCAGATGGTCTCATGGAAAGGATGCGTGAAGAGTTTTTCTCTCTTAAGCAGGGCAAGCTGGACGGCATTGGCTATCAGAACGAGTTCAATCGTCTCGCCCGATACGCTGGTGATGAGGTGTCCACTGAGGCTAAGAAGATGGCAAGGTTCCGCCGAGGTTTTAACCCGGAACTCAAGTACGCACTCACCAACATCAAGTGCAAAGACTTCGAGGAGCTCGTGAACACCGCGCTCAATGAGGAAAATGGGCGCAAGGCGTTCGAGGATTCTCGCAAGCACTCGCGTGAGGGTGGTTCCTCCTCCAACATGACCACCCCCCGCAGAAACGCCGCATCTGGGTGCCAAATGGTGCTGTCACTCGGGCTCCATATGCCCAAGCTTCTCCAGGCTTTGCTCCCCGACAACCCAACCCAGCTCAGATGCAGAGTCAGAGGGTTCCAATGGGGCAGCCAAGGCCAGGTCCTCCTCGTGTTGTCACTTGCTACAAGTGCAAGGAGACGGGACACTACGCTGATAAGTGCACTCAGAGGCAGCTACCTCCACCTCCTCGCCCCAACACCAACCAGGCAATGGTTCGTGCTCCTCCGGCTAAAGCCTTCAACTCCAACAACAGGCCTGTCGGGAGGACCGCGAGGGTGAATCATATCAAGGCCGACATAGCTGAGGAAGCTACTGACGTCGTTCTCGGTATATTACCCGTAAACTCTTTTCCAGCTAAAGTGTTGTTTGATACCGGAGCATCGCATTCTTTTGTGTCAAAGATCTTTGCTACAACGTACAACCTAGTTCTGGTTCCACTAAGCAATCAAATCACTGTTCACTCTCCGGGATCTCAAATGTTGACTTCCAAGATAAGCATGGACAATCAAATCCTAATTGGAGGTCGCATATTCCTTGCTTCACTCATGTTGCTGGGAAATTCTGACATTGATGTCATTCTGGGCATGGATTGGTTGAAGACCAACGAAGCTAAAATTGACTGTGCTCAAAAGTCAATAACTCTCTCTCACCCTTCTGGCCAGATAGTCTATTCTCCATATGGATCAAGTTATGTTCAGTTGTTCAACCTCGATGCAAAACCCCTTCCTGCAATTGAAAATGTTCCGGTGGTTTGTGAATTCCCTGACGTCTTCCCAGAAGAATTGCCAGGAATGCCTCCGGACAGAGCAGTTGAGTTCGTGATCGAGCTTGAGCCAGGTACTGCTCCAATCTCTAAGCATCCATACAAGATAGCTCCTCCTGAACTGAAATTGTTGAAGGAGCAAATCGATATGTACATGGAGAAAGGTTACATTCAGCCTAGTTCCTCCGCTTGGGGTTGCCCAACTCT
Organism: Alopecurus myosuroides; assembly: GCA_028641055.1. Lineage (NCBI taxonomy): Eukaryota > Viridiplantae > Streptophyta > Magnoliopsida > Poales > Poaceae > Alopecurus > Alopecurus myosuroides. The sequence goes on along the minus strand of CM054061.1, from coordinate 183,306,302 downwards.
GTTCGTTGCCAAGAAGGATCAAACAAAGAGACTCGTGGTTGACTATCGTCCTCTCAACGAGAAAACCATCAAAAACAAATATCCAATTCCTCGTATCGATGATCTTTTTGATCAACTTGCTGGAGCCTCAATATTCTCAAAGTTGGACTTGAGGATGGGTTACCATCAAATAAAGATCAGAAAGGAAGATATTCCTAAGACAGCTTTCACCACTCGGTACGGTCTATATGAATACACCGTCATGTCCTTTGGTCTCACCAATGCACCGGCGACATTCTCTAGACTTATGAATTCTGTCTTCCATGAATACCTCGACAAGTTCGTTGTGGTATATCTCGATGACATTCTGGTCTACTCAAAATCTGAGGAAGAGCATGGAGAACACCTTCGTCTCACTCTCATGAAACTTCGCGAGCATCGTCTATATGCCAAGTTCTCCAAATGTGAGTTCTGGATTCCAGAAGTTGCTTACCTTGGTCATATCATCTCTGCCAAAGGCATAGCCATTGACCCGGAAAAGGTTAAGGCAATTGTTGATTGGAAACCTCCTAAGACGGTAAAGCAAGTCAGAAGTTTTCTTGGCTTGGCTAGCTATTGCCGTCGTTTCGTCCAAAACTTTTCCAAGATTGCCAAACCTCTCACTGATCTCACAAAGAAGGACAAGAAGTTCGTTTGGACTCCACAATGTGATGAGAGTTTCAATCTCCTGAAGACTAAACTCACGTCTACCCCAGTTCTGGTTGGCCCAGATACTACCAAACCTTTCCAGATATTCTGCGATGCATCTCTCCAAGGTCTAGGTGCAGTTCTTATGCAAGAACGTCAAGTTGTGGCTTATGCGTCACGTCAGTTGAATGCACATGAGCAAAACTATCCCACACATGATCTTGAACTTGCAGCAGTTGTGTTTGCCCTCAAGAAATGGAGACAATACTTGTTGGGTAACCGCACTGAAATCTTTTCCGATCATAAGAGTCTGAAATACATCTTCACTCAACCAGATCTAAACCTCAGGCAAAGGAGATGGATTGAAAAGATTAAAGACTTTGATCTCACCATTTCTTACACTCCAGGCAAGGCTAATGTTATGGCCGATGCTCTCAGTCGCAAGTCCTATTGCAATAATCTCATGATCATGGAAAGCCAACCTCCACTTCATGAAGAATTTCAGAAGCTGAACCTTGGTCTTGTTCCTCAAGGTTATCTTGCAAGCTTGACAGCTAGTCCAACTCTCGAGGACAAGATTCGTTCTGAACAACTTCGTGATGCTGAAATCAAGAAGATTGTAGAGCACATCAAAGAAGACAATGATAAATTCAAGTCCTTCTCAATTGATGACAAGGGAACTGTGTTCTTCGAAGGACGCATTGCAGTTCCTCAGATTCAAAGTCTCAAAGATGTCATTCTCAAGGAGGCTCATGAAACTCCTCTCTCCATCCACCCTGGAAGTACAAAGATGTACCAGGATCTCAAGACTCTGTATTGGTGGCCTGGCATGAAACGTGAAATTGCTCAATACGTTTCTGAATGCGACGTTTGTCAACGTGTTAAGGCAGTCCATCAGAAAACAGCAGGTCTGCTTCAACCTCTGAAAATTCCTGAGTGGAAGTGGGACATGATTGAAATGGACTTCGTCACTGGTTTTCCAAAGTCCAAGAGGGGCAACGATGCAATCTTCGTTGTTATTGATCGTCTCACTAAGGTAGCTCACTTCTTTGCTGTCAAAGAAACTATCTCAGCTAGCCAGTTAGCAGAACTCTACACAGCAAAGATTGTTCCTCTTCATGGTGTTCCATTGGAAATAAGCTCAGACCGTGGAAGCATATTCACTTCTCATTTCTGGAAGAGTTTCCAAGATGCATTGGGCACCAAACTTCTGTTCAGCACAGCTTATCACCCTCAGTCTCAAGGGCAAGTCGAAAGAGTCAATCAGATTCTCGAGGATATGCTCAGAGCATGTGGTCTCTCCTTTGGCATGGAATGGGAGGATTGTCTTCCATATGCTGAATTCTCCTACAACAACAGCTTCCAGGCAAGCCTAGGTATGGCACCATTTGAAGCACTCTATGGACGCAGATGCAGGAGTCCAATCAATTGGTCTGGAGCTAGTGAACGTTCACTCTTAGGCCCTGACATCGTTAAGGAAGCCGAGGAGAAAGTTCGTATCATTCGTGACAATCTCAAGATTGCTCAGTCTCGTCAGAAGAGCTACTATGACAGCAAGCACAGGGATATGATCTATGCACCTGTGACAAGGCATATCTCCGTGTAACTCCCCTCAGAGGCACTCATCGTTTTGGTGTGAAAGGAAAGCTTGCACCAAGATACATTGGTCCTTTCAACATCCTCTCAAGGCGTGCGGAAAATGCCTATCGTCTTGAACTTCCAGAAAAGCTATCCAAGGTGCACGATGTGTTCCACGTGTCACAGCTCAAGAAGTGTTTCAAAGATCCACATCATGCAGTTGATCATGATTCCATAGAACTGCAAGATGATCTCTCTTATGAGGAGCACCCTGTTCGTATTCTCGATGAGACCGAGCGTAAGACTCGCAACAAGAGCACCAAGTTCTTGAAAGTGCAGTGGTCGCATCATTCCGATAAAGAGGCAACGTGGGAGACCGAAGAGGATCTTCGCAAAAAGTATCCGGACCTTTTCGCTTCTCAGTAAGGAATCTCGGGGCGCGACTCCTTCAAGGGGGGCGTTTTGTAACATCCCAAGTATGAAAATACCCCTAGAATGTTTGATTTCCTGTTTAATTAAAGTATTGCATCATGTCATCATATTTATTCCCTTGTTTGCATTTGTTTACTATTTGTTTTGCATCTGTTTTATTCTGTTTTCATAATGGAAATTCAAACAATTTCAAATAATGTGTTTCATACTTGTCATGTTACAATATTTTTCAAATCAAAATTGCAATCCAAAGTCTCATTTTATTTCCAATCATTCCATAATGAATCAACTAATAAAATGGTGGTTTTTATTTCAATTAATTACTTCCAATATTATTGCAAATTCAAATCATTCAATTGCAAGCAGTACCCACTTTTGAAATTATGAAATTACCAAAACAAATGTGCTCATTTGTTTCCAATTAAAGTTATTTGATCACCCTAATTAATTTCTTGTTTTGAATAATTCAATCAATACCCAAAATTAACTCAAATTTGAAACCTATCCAAACAGCACCAAAATTCAAATGTTTTTGAATTCCAAACTTGGCATTTGGTTGTATTTGACCTAAATAGCCCACCCAAATTTTTCTGAAATTTTTGCAAACCCCAAAATCATCTTTTTCTTCCATTTTCATTTGCTGCAAAAAAAAAACAGGAGAAATAAAATTCAAAAATAAAAAACGCGCGGGGGAGAGAGCCAGTGGGCAGCCCAGCCCACTCCCTTACCTTTTTCCCCGGCCCGTACCGCTTCGCAGCGCCTCCTTCTTCTTCTAATCGTACGGCAGCTCATCCGAGCGTGCCACGGCTGCAGCGGACGGCGCCGATGGCCACCAGTGCTCCCTGCCCCCTATAAGACCCCCTAGGGCACTGCGCCGCTGCCCTAACCCTAGCTGCCACCTATCCCCTCGCGATCGCCGCCATCTCCTCCATCTCTGCACCTCTTCCTCCACCTTCTGAACCTCGCCGGAGCGCGCCACCTCTGAATTCCGATGAGCACCGCCACCTCGTCGCACCACCACCCCACCTAACCACCAAAACCAGACCGCCGCTTCCTCCTCTCCCTCGACGACACCTGCTCGGGCGCGGTGACCCTCTGGATCGACGACGACGAGCTCGACGCCGCCGCGGTTTTTCTGAACTTCCTCACCGCGCCGTCGCCACCGCCTGCTTCCCGGCCTCCTCTCGCCTCCGACAAACTCCCGGTGAGCTCCCGCAGCGATCCTGCCCTCTGTAACGATCTATCGCTTCCTGTACGCGCGCCTCCTTTTCTGAATCGCCGGCGGCATTCCCCACCGTGCCGCCATGGTTACCGTTGAGCTCGTTTCCGTGCTTTCACCAGCCCTCCAAGGACACGAACACGTCCCCCCTAGCTGCTGCACGCACATCCACCTACCCAGCGCCGCCAGATCGTGGCCTCAACGCCGGTAGCCCACCGTTCACCCCCGCCGCTGTCAGTCACCGTCGCAAGGCTGAAACTTTCTTCAGTTTCGTCAGATACCGCGAAGCAACACCTTAACCTGTCCGTGCACGGTATACTGACAAGAAACGCTTCGTAGCGCAGTGGTAACAGGCAGTGTTCGCGTGCGAGCGACCGCGGGTTCGAGTCCCCCTCGCTGCGGAATAAAAACCACATTTTGCACCGAGTGCTGACAGGGTGGCCCCCCTGTCAGCCACTATGTTGCCACGCAAGCACCCAGTGGCCCTGTGGCCCACTGGCAGTGGCTAGGGTAGCCCTCTGTGCGGTAACAAAGGTTTTAAACCTTTTCTGTTTTCAAAACAAGCCCTTTTGTTTTACAGTTTGGTCCCTGAACATAAAATGCAAATAACTTTTGTTTTATAATTCCAAATAACAAAAATAAAATATGTGCACTGCTCTAAATTTAATTCTCTATCTAATGGTAACATTTGTTTTCTGTTTTGAATTTTCCAAATGCATTTCAAATTTGAATTCAAATAATTCAATTGCAATTTGATAAAATCCATAACTAATTCATACTTAATCCAATTAATGCAAATAAAATATGTTTTCCATGCTATTTCAAATAACCTTTTCAATTATAAATTTTGTTTCATGGTTTGAATATTTAAAATTGCTTAAATAATTTAAACCTTGTTTAAATCATTTAAATTTGCTAAAATCATAACTTGCTCAAAATAAATTATTTTTGAACATGCAAAATATGTTTTCAAACTAGAAAGTTATTAACTTTTCAAATATGAAATTGAATTTATGTTTTGAACAAATAAAAATTCAAATAATATTTAAACTTGTTTTAAATTCATTTAAAACTTGTTTAATATTGTTTCAGTCATAATAAATTCATCCTAACTCCTATTTCAATAATTGAAACATGTAATGCAACTAAAATTTGGTATTCTTTTCAAATATGAATTTTGTTATTTATTTTGCACAATTTAAATTGGTGAAAACAACAACTATTTGTGTAAGCCCTTTAAGGAACCAAAAATTCCCTAACTTAATAAATAAATTTCTAAATTGGTAAACCTTATTTCCAATTGATTCTATTGTTGTTATTTTGTTGTTCTCCTCATCCATGCATCATACTAATCCACTCTCACCTGTTGGTTAATTGGAAAACAATTGTTTCAACCAAAATCCATGGGCCTTTCATATGCAACTCAAAATTGCATATGTGTCCATTTAAATTGTGTTACCAAGTCCACTAGTTCATTTTGATGCATCCATTAACTTGACATGCATCATCCCATGATTGTGCACTATGCCATGATATTGATTGTTTATATTTCTGTCTTGTTTGTTTGCTTCTTCTCGAATAGACGACGACGTTGAGACAGACGATCTTTACAACACCCCTTCTGAGGATCTAGCTCAGTACCAGGCTGCTGAGTTTGCAGGCAAGTTATCACTCACATGAACCACTGTGTTCCTTTCAACATTGGTTACCGATACTTTCCGTTATCTATTTTGCTAGCCCTATGTGTAGTTGTTTCTGTTACGAACCTATCACATGAATCCCCTTAACCATGATATTGCCTCACCTCCACTCCTACACCCCATTGTTTGAGCCAGTGTCTTACTAGCATGCTTAGGTTGTTTTGCTCGAGTCTGTTACCCGTTACTTTCTGTTACTATACTTCTATTATGTTATGGGGGCTCGATGTTAATCAATCAACCTGTTAATAATAATATGCTGATAAGGCACCGGCAGGAGGCCCTGTGTGGTTTTGAGGCCTGCTAGTGTCGACCCTAATAGGAAAAGGGTCTTGTCTACTGATCCATGATGAGCGCACTATCCGCATGTGGGAAGCGTGTATGGGCGCCCCCCTCAATTTGATTCGATTCGCATCTCGTCCAAATCGCCTCATTTAGTTCGTGTGTTCTATTTGCCGCATGCATGTTTTTGCGAGCCCAGCGCAGGGTGGAACTTTTGTAGTCGGCATATAGGGGGACACGTTCTTAGACTGCTATGAGGGTCCCCTTTCTTCGGGGCTCGATTAGCCGTGCGCCCAAGGTGCTTTGGGCTTGATGCGAAGAAGAGTTGAGTTGTGTTGAGTGCCCCGCTTGGTGGAAACGCCATTCCATCTGGCGGGTTATTCTTACGTGTACGGCCAAATTGGTGCACCCCTGCAGGGATAAATCTTCTCGAGAAGCCGTGTTTTCCGCGGTTATGGTTGACTTGGTGAAAGTACTGGCTAACAAGTACTCAGAACAACTTACACTTAACTATTGATAACTTGACTAGTAATAGACCCATTGACATAACAACTTGATCCATTATTCATTAATCCAACCGTGTGAGTTATCCTCGGATTGCTTCTTTGGATAAGGGGCGAGATCCAGGACGGGTTTGTTTGGTGTCATCTTTCAGTTGGTTACTATACGCTATCTTATCTTCTTTCTGTTAGCCGGAAGTGGTAGAATCTCTGTAGTTGGTTAGCGCAGCCAGTTGCAGCATCTTTTATATCCCCTTTCTTCCGTTGAACCCAAGGCATCTGTGCTTGGTGTTGACGGGCTACATTTTGGTGAACTGTGAGTCTTGCTTGCCAGTACGTTTATGTACTGACCCCTTTGGGGCTGTGGTTTCCGCAGACTACGCTTACGAGGATCCAGGTGACGACTACTACGTGGAGTTTGACGAGGCTGCTGATGAGTAGGTAACGGACCCGGGAAGGATCCGAGACTACGTGGATGGGCTCCGTTTTCCTTTCATTTCTGGCTTCTTAAGACTATTTGGATTTGTCTGTACTCAGACCCCTTTGAATGCTTCCGCTGAGATGTAATGATGTTATGTTGGGACATGTGTCCTCTGGATGATTGTATTTGCTATCTCTGCTCTAGTGAGAGCTATTTGCAACTTATTTCAATCTTTTGTGTCTTAGAGATATGTTGTGCTATCATTCTGTTACAAGCCGTTGATGTACCATGTGTGTATGGTATGAAGTACGTCAATGGTAGTGTCCTGATTTCTATGGGATAGTTTACGTCGACGCTGAACAGATAGGGGTTGGTTGTCACACATACGTGTGTTGGCCTACTCGTAAGAGGACGCGGGTGCCGGTAAGCCCCGTAATCCAATCTACTACTGTTCAACGGAACGGCGAGTATCCTTTAGAAGTCCGGGTGTGACAAATGGTATAAGAGCCTGTCTGCCTGTAGGATCCCTTTTACTGGTCGCAGTTGAGTCTAGAAACTATTTTGTAGCTATATAGGAAAAATGAAACGTGAGAGTAGGAATTCTGCCATTTTTCTTCTTTCCCCATCCACCCACCCTTTTCTGGTAAGGAAGTGCAACGTTGTTTTCTGTTCTCACCTAAACTTTCAAGTTAGGATTTCACGTGTTTTGGGTTCTCCGTAGTACCTCAGGAGTTTTTGGTCTCGTGTTTCCCGATGTTGCTTCAATATCCTGTTCTTTTCAACATCCTTATCGTCCGTTGAAACCTTGTTGTTGCTTTCCACTTCAGTTCTTCTACCGGCGTCTAATCAAAACCTCCCAAATCATTTGCAGATGGATCTCAGGTTCTACCCGCAGGTGGTTCGGATGACTCGTTGCGAGAGCACTGCCGGTTATCCGGAGATGCTGAGAGACATGGTCACTTATCTAGGGTTCCGTTGGGCACCAGAGTACCAGGTCTACGAGCAGCAGCGAGAGTTTGACCAGACCTACTACCAGGCTATCGTCTACATTCTGTCAGATGATGGCATGAGCGTTGTCCACCGCTACGAGGCAGTAGGTTCCATAGTGGATATGGCTGTGCAGCAGGCAGCTTATGTGAGTCTCACCGTCCTTCGTGCTGACTACTGGGGATTTGACGATTCTATCTATCGCCACATCCCCCGTGGTTACATCACTTCGGAGGGAGCTCACTTCACTCTCTATGACAACTTGGATGTCTACGAGCATGATAACACCAGGCTGCACACCACCGCTCAGTTTGTGAGGCACAGTGACGCAGTTGCCACCACACTTTCTCAGGAGTTGGCCTCAGTCAGAGAGCAGCTCTACCTTGCTTTGACTCGTCTGGCGACGTACACCACAGACTTTATTGGAGATGAGCGCTTTGCACGTTTCGATCAGCCAGTTGGTCGTCGTCTACCAGATGCTGGAGGTTACGAGCCGATCAGAGGTCCACTCCTCAACCTCGGTGCTGGTTACACCGGGATTCCACGCTTTGGAGCACAGGGAGTCGACGCTATGTACTTCACCACACCTAGAGTCGCTCTCAGGCCACGTCAGATCTATGTGGATCGTCGTTCTACATACTTTCGTGGGCGTACTCCTCACCGTACCCCTCGTCGTACTACTCACCGCCGTCCTGCGTGATGAGCATGGGAGTACCGATGTATCCATTCCTAGCTATGTTTAGTTATCCTTTGGCTTTCGAACCATGTATTGGTGTGTTGGATATTCTGATGTATTTGAACATGTGATGATGTACCTGTTGGTTATCTATTCATGCGTCGGAATAATCTCTCTTTCGGTTACCAAGTCTATCCTTTTCTGTTGTTGTGCTAAAATGCATGTCTATTCAGGATGCCGCCAACAAGGAGCAACCCGCCTGAGCCACCTCCGATCACGGAGCTGTTGACTCAGATGACTCAGGTCGTGACGCAGATGGCCCAGTTCCAGGCAAATCAGCACAACAACCAGAATGCTCCACGGGTCAGCATCAAGGAGTTCCTCAGTATGGGTCCGAGAGCTTTCGTGGCAACACGGGAGCCTCTGGATGCTGATGACTGGATCCGGGAGATGGCCAGGGCTCTGGACATTGCTCACGTTGCTGAGGAAGACAAAGTCAAGTATGCCACCTACCTACTGAAGGGTCAGGCAGCTACTTGGTGGGAGAACTACCAGACCATGAGAGCTGGATACCCAATCACCTGGGGTTGTTTCAAGGATGCATTCCTGAAGCACCACATCCCAGATGGTCTCATGGAAAGGATGCGTGAAGAGTTTTGCTCCCTTAAGCAGGGCAAGCTGGACGTCATTGGCTATCAGAACGAGTTCAATCGTCTCGCTCGATACGTTGGTGATGAGGTGTCCACTGAGGCTAAGAAGATGGCAAGGTTCCGCCGAGGTTTTAACCCGGAACTCAAGTACGCACTCACCAACATCAAGTGCAAAGACTTCGAGGAGCTCGTGAACACCGCGCTCAATGAGGAAAATGGGCGCAAGGCGTTCGAGGATTCTCGCAAGCACTCGCGTGAGGGTGGTTCCTCCTCCAACATGACCACCCCCCCCCCCCCCCGCAGAAGCGCCGCATCTGGGTGCCAAATGGTGCTGTCACTCGGGCTCCATATGCCCAAGCTTCTCCAGGCTTTGCTCCCCGACAACCCAACCCAGCTCAGATGCAGAGTCAGAGGGTTCCAATGGGGCAGCCAAGGCCAGGTCCTCCTCGTGTTGTCACTTGCTACAAGTGCAAGGAGACGGGACACTACGCTGATAAGTGCACTCAGAGGCAGCTACCTCCACCTCCTCGCCCCAACACCAACCAGGCAATGGTTCGTGCTCCTCCGGCTAAAGCCTTCAACTCCAACAACAGGCCTGTCGGGAGGACCGCGAGGGTGAATCATATCAAGGCCGACATAGCTGAGGAAGCTACTGACGTCGTTCTCGGTATATTACCCGTAAACTCTTTTCCAGCTAAAGTGTTGTTTGATACCGGAGCATCGCATTCTTTTGTGTCAAAGATCTTTGCTACAACGTACAACCTAGTTCTGGTTCCACTAAGCAATCAAATCACTGTTCACTCTCCGGGATCTCAAATGTTGACTTCCAAGATAAGCATGGACAATCAAATCCTAATTGGAGGTCGCATATTCCTTGCTTCACTCATGTTGCTGGGAAATTCTGACATTGATGTCATTCTGGGCATGGATTGGTTGAAGACCAACGAAGCTAAAATTGACTGTGCTCAAAAGTCAATAACTCTCTCTCACCCTTCTGGCCAGATAGTCTATTCTCCATATGGATCAAGTTATGTTCAGCTGTTCAACCTCGATGCAAAACCCCTTCCTGCAATTGAAAATGTTCCGGTGGTTTGTGAATTCCCTGACGTCTTCCCAGAAGAATTGCCAGGAATGCCTCCGGACAGAGCAGTTGAGTTCGTGATCGAGCTTGAGCCAGGTACTGCTCCAATCTCTAAGCATCCATACAAGATAGCTCCTCCTGAACTGAAATTGTTGAAGGAGCAAATCGATATGTACATGGAGAAAGGTTACATTCAGCCTAGTTCCTCCGCTTGGGGTTGCCCAACTCTGTTCGTTGCCAAGAAGGATCAAACAAAGAGACTCGTGGTTGACTATCGTCCTCTCAACGAGAAAACCATCAAAAACAAATATCCAATTCCTCGTATCGATGATCTTTTTGATCAACTTGCTGGAGCCTCAATATTCTCAAAGTTGGACTTGAGGATGGGTTACCATCAAATAAAGATCAGAAAGGAAGATATTCCTAAGACAGCTTTCACCACTCGGTACGGTCTATATGAATACACCGTCATGTCCTTTGGTCTCACCAATGCACCGGCGACATTCTCTAGACTTATGAATTCTGTCTTCCATGAATACCTCGACAAGTTCGTTGTGGTATATCTCGATGACATTCTGGTCTACTCAAAATCTGAGGAAGAGCATGGAGAACACCTTCGTCTCACTCTCATGAAACTTCGCGAGCATCGTCTATATGCCAAGTTCTCCAAATGTGAGTTCTGGATTCCAGAAGTTGCTTACCTTGGTCATATCATCTCTGCCAAAGGCATAGCCATTGACCCGGAAAAGGTTAAGGCAATTGTTGATTGGAAACCTCCTAAGACGGTAAAGCAAGTCAGAAGTTTTCTTGGCTTGGCTAGCTATTGCCGTCGTTTCGTCCAAAACTTTTCCAAGATTCCCAAACCTCTCACTGATCTCACAAAGAAGGACAAGAAGTTCGTTTGGACTCCACAATGTGATGAGAGTTTCAATCTCCTGAAGACTAAACTCACGTCTACCCCAGTTCTGGTTGGCCCAGATACTACCAAACCTTTCCAGATATTCTGCGATGCATCTCTCCAAGGTCTAGGTGCAGTTCTTATGCAAGAACGTCAAGTTGTGGCTTATGCGTCACGTCAGTTGAATGCACATGAGCAAAACTATCCCACACATGATCTTGAACTTGCAGCAGTTGTGTTTGCCCTCAAGAAATGGAGACAATACTTGTTGGGTAACCGCACTGAAATCTTTTCCGATCATAAGAGTCTGAAATACATCTTCACTCAACCAGATCTAAACCTCAGGCAAAGGAGATGGATTGAAAAGATTAAAGACTTTGATCTCACCATTTCTTACACTCCAGGCAAGGCTAATGTTATGGCCGATGCTCTCAGTCGCAAGTCCCATTGCAATAATCTCATGATCATGGAAAGCCAACCTCCACTTCATGAAGAATTTCAGAAGCTGAACCTTGGTCTTGTTCCTCAAGGTTATCTTGCAAGCTTGACAGCTAGTCCAACTCTCGAGGACAAGATTCGTTCTGAACAACTTCGTGATGCTGAAATCAAGAAGATTGTAGAGCACATCAAAGAAGACAATGATAAATTCAAGTCCTTCTCAATTGATGACAAGGGAACTGTGTTCTTCGAAGGACGCATTGCAGTTCCTCAGATTCAAAGTCTCAAAGATGTCATTCTCAAGGAGGCTCATGAAACTCCTCTCTCCATCCACCCTGGAAGTACAAAGATGTACCAGGATCTCAAGACTCTGTATTGGTGGCCTGGCATGAAACGTGAAATTTCTCAATACATTTCTGAATGCGACGTTTGTCAACGTGTTAAGGCAGTCCATCAGAAAACAGCAGGTCTGCTTCAACCTCTGAAAATTCCTGAGTGGAAGTGGGACATGATTGAAACGGACTTCGTCACTGGTTTTCCAAAGTCCAAGAGGGGCAACGATGCAATCTTCGTTGTTATTGATCGTCTCACTAAGGTAGCTCACTTCTTTGCTGTCAAGGAAACTATCTCAGCTAGCCAGTTAGCAGAACTCTACACAGCAAAGATTGTTCCTCTTCATGGTGTTCCATTGGAAATAAGCTCAGACCGTGGAAGCATATTCACTTCTCATTTCTGGAAGAGTTTCCAAGATGCATTGGGCACCAAACTTCTGTTCAGCACAACTTATCACCCTCAGTCTCAAGGGCAAGTCGAAAGAGTCAATCAGATTCTCGAGGATATGCTCAGAGCATGTGGTCTCTCCTTTGGCATGGAATGGGAGGATTGTCTTCCATATGCTGAATTCTCCTACAACAACAGCTTCCAGGCAAGCCTAGGTATGGCACCATTTGAAGCACTCTATGGACGCAGATGCAGGAGTCCAATCAATTGGTCTGGAGCTGGTGACCGTTCACTCTTAGGCCCTGACATCGTTAAGGAAGCCGAGGAGAAAGTTCGTATCATTCGTGACAATCTCAAGATTGCTCAGTCTCGTCAGAAGAGCTACTATGACAGCAAGCACAGGGATATGATCTATGCACCTGGTGACAAGGCATATCTCCGTGTAACTCCCCTTAGAGGCACTCATCGTTTTGGTGTGAAAGGAAAGCTTGCACCAAGATACATTGGTCCTTTCAACATCCTCTCAAGGCGTGCGGAAAATGCCTATCGTCTTCAACTTCCAGAAAAGCTATCCAAGGTGCACGATGTGTTCCACGTGTCACAGCTCAAGAAGTGTTTCAAAGATCCACATCATGCAGTTGATCATGATTCCATAGAACTGCAAGATGATCTCTCTTATGAGGAGCACCCTGTTCGTATTCTCGATGAGACCGAGCGTAAGACTCGCAACAAGAGCACCAAGTTCTTGAAAGTGCAGTGGTCGCATCATTCCGATAAAGAGGCAACGTGGGAGACCGAAGAGGATCTTCGCAAAAAGTATCTGGACCTTTTCGCTTCTCAGTAAGGAATCTCGGGGCGCGATTCCTTCAAGGGGGGGCGTTTTGTAACATCCCAAGTATGAAAATACCCCTAGAATGTTTGATTTCCTGTTTAATTAAAGTATTGCATCATGTCATCATATTTATTCCCTTGTTTGCATTTGTTTACTATTTGTTTTGCATCTGTTTTATTCTGTTTTCATAATGGAAATTCAAACAATTTCAAATAATGTGTTTCATACTTGTCATGTTACAATATTTTTCAAATCAAAATTGCAATCCAAAGTCTCATTTTATTTCCAATCATTCCATAATGAATCAACTAATAAAATGGTGGTTTTTATTTCAATTAATTACTTCCAATATTATTGCAAATTCAAATCATTCAGTTGCAAGCAGTACGCACTTTTGAAATTATGAAATTACCAAAACAAATGTGCTTATTTGTTTCCAATTAAAGTTATTTGATCACCCTAATTAATTTCTTGTTTTGAATAATTCAATCAATACCCAAAATTAACTCAAATTTGAAACCTATCCAAACAGCACCAAAATTCAAATGTTTTTGAATTCCAAACTTGGCATTTGGTTGTATTTGACCTAAATAGCCCACCCAAATTTTTCTGAAATTTTTGCAAACCCCAAAATCATCTTTTTCTTCCATTTTCATTTGCTGCAAAAAAAAAAAACAGGAGAAATAAAATTCAAAAATAAAAAACGCGCGGGGGAGAGAGCCAGTGGGCAGCCCAGCCCACTCCCTTACCTTTTTCCCCGGCCCGTACCGCTTCGCAGCGCCTCCTTCTTCTTCTAATCGTACGACAGCTCATCCGAGCGTGCCACGGCGGCAGCGGACGGCGCCGACGGCCACCAGTGCTCCCTGCCCCCTATAAGACCCCCTAGGGCACTGCGCCGCTGCCCTAACCCTAGCTGCCACCTATCCCCTCGCGATCGCCGCCATCTCCTCCATCTCTGCACCTCTTCGTCCACCTTCTGAACCTCGCTGGAGCGCGCCACCTCTGAATTCCGATGAGCACCGCCACCTCGTCGCACCACCACCCCACCTAAAAACCAAAACCAGACCGCCGCTTCCTCCTCTCCCTCGACGACACCTGCTCGGGCGCGGTGACCCTCTGGATCGACGACGACGAGCTCGACGCCGCCGCGGTTTTTCTGAACTTCCTCACCGCGCCGTCGCCACCGCCTGCTTCCCGGCCTCCCCTCGCCTCCGACAAACTCCCGGTGAGCTCCCGCAGCGATCCCGCCCTCTGTAACGATCTATCGCTTCCTGTACGCGCGCCTCCTTTTCTGAATCGCCGGCGGCATTCCCCACCGTGCCGCCATGGTTACCGTTGAGCTCGTTTTCGTGCTTTCACCAGCCCTCCAAGGACACGAACACGTCCCCCCTAGCTGCTGCACGCACATCCACCTACCCAGCGCCGCCAGATCGTGGCCTCAACGCCGGTAGCCCACCGTTCACCCCCGCTGCTGTCAGTCACCGTCGCAAGGCTGAAACTTTCTTCAGTTTCGTCAGATATCGCGAAGCAACACCTTAACCTGTCCGTGCACGGTATACTGACAAGAAACGCTTCGTAGCGCAGCGGTAACAGGCAGTGTGCGCGTGCGAGCGACCGCGGGTTCGAGTCCCCCTCGCTGCGGAATAAAAACCACATTTTGCACTGAGTGCTGACAGGGTGGGCCCCCCTGTCAGCCACTCTGTTGCCACGCAAGCACCCAGTGGCCCTGTGGCCCACTGGCAGTGGCTAGGGTAGCCCTCTGTGCGGTAACAAAGGTTTTAAACCTTTTCTGTTTTCAAAACAAGCCCTTTTGTTTTACAGTTTGGTCCCTGAACATAAAATGCAAATAACTTTTGTTTTATAATTCCAAATAACAAAAATAAAATATGTGCACTGCTCTAAATTTAATTCTCTATCTAATGGTAACAATTGTTTTCTGTTTTGAATTTTCCAAATGCATTTCAAATTTGAATTCAAATAATTCAATTGCAATTTGATAAAATCCATAACTGATTCATACTTAATCCAATTAATGCAAATAAAATATGTTTTCCATGCTATTTCAAATAACCTTTTCAAATATAAATTTTGTTTCATGGTTTGAATATTTAAAATTGCTTAAATAATTTAAACCTTGTTTAAATCATTTAAATTTGCTAAAATCATAACTTGCTCAAAATAAATTATTTTTTGAACATGCAAAATATGTTTTCAAACTAGAAAGTTATTAACTTTTCAAATATGAAATTGAAATTATGTTTTGAACAAATAAAAATTCAAATAATATTTAAACTTGTTTTAAATTCATTTAAAACTTGTTTAATATTGTTTCAGTCATAATAAATTCATCCTAACTCCTATTTCAATAATTGAAACATGTAATCCAACTAAAATTTGGTATTCTTTTCAAATATGAATTTTGTTATTTATTTTGCACAATTTAAATTGGTGAAAACAACAACTATTTGTGTAAGCCCTTTAAGGAACCAAAAATTCCCTAACTTAATAAATAAATTTCTAAATTGGTAAACCTTATTTACAATTGATTCTATTGTTGTTATTTTGTTGTTCTCCTCATCCATGCATCATACTAATCCACTCTCACCTGTTGGTTAATTGGAAAACAATTGTTTGAACCAAAATCCATGGGCCTTTCATATGCAACTCAAAATTGCATATGTGTCCATTTAAATTATGTTACCAAGTCCACTAGTTTATTTTGATGCATCCATTAACTTGACATGCATCATCCCATGATTGTGCACTATGCCATGATATTGATTGTTTATATTTCTGTCTTGTTTGTTTGCTTCTTCTTGAATAGACGACGACGTTGAGACAGACGATCTTTACATCACCCCTTCTGAGGATCTAGCTCAGTACCAGGCTGCTGAGTTTGCAGGCAAGTTATCACTCACATGAACCACTGTGTTCCTTTCAACATTGGTTACCGATACTTTCCGTTGTCTATTTTGCTAGCCCTATGTGTAGTTGTTTCTGTTACGAACCTATCACATGAATCCCCTTAACCATGATATTGCCTCACCTCCACTCCTACACCCCATTGTTTGAGCCAATGTCTTACTAGCATGCTTAGGTTGTTTTGCTCGAGTCTGTTACCCGTTACTTTCTGTTACTATACTTCTATTATGTTCTGGGGGCTCGATGTTAATCAACCAACCTGTTAATAATAATATGCTGATAAGGCACCGGCAGGAGGCCCTATGTGGTTTTGAGGCCTGCTAGTGTCGACCCTAATAGGAAAAGGGTCTTGTCTACTGATCCATGATGAGCGCACTATCCGCATGTGGGAAGCGTGTATGGGCGCCCCCCTCAATTTGATTCGATTCGCATCTCGTCCAAATCGCCTCATTTAGTTCGTGTGTTCTATTTGCCGCATGCATGTTTTTGCGAGCCCAGCGCAGGGTGGAACTTTTGTAGTCGGCATATAGGGGGACACGTTCTTAGAGTGCTATGAGGGTCCCCTTTCTTCGGGGCTCGATTAGCCGTGCGCCCAAGGTGCTTTTGGCTTGATGCGAAGAAGAGTTGAGTTGTGTTGAGTGCCCCGCTTGGTGGAAAGGCCATTCCATCTGGCGGGTTATTCTTACGTGTACGGCCAAATTGGTGCACCCCTGCAGGGATAAATCTTCTCGAGAAGCCGTGTTTTCCGCGGTTATGGTTGACTTGGTGAAAGTACTGGCTAACAAGTACTCAGAACAACTTACTCTTAACTATTGATAACTTGACTAGTAATAGACCCATTGACATAACAACTTGATCCATTATTCATTAATCCAACCGTGTGAGTTATCCTCGGATTGCTTCTTTGGATAAGGGGCGAGATCCAGGACGGGTTTGTTTGGTGTTATCTTTCAGTTGGTTACTATACGCTATCTTATCTTCTTTCTGTTAGCCGGAAGTGGTAGAATCTCTGTAGTTGGTTAGCGCAGCCAGTTGTAGCATCTTTTATATCCCCTTTCTTCCGTTGAACCCAAGGCATCTGTGCTTGGTGTTGACGGGCTACATTTTGGTGAACTGTGAGTCTTGCTTGCCAGTACGTTTATGTACTGACCCCTTTGGGGCTGTGGTTTCCGCAGACTACGCTTACGAGGATCCAGGTGACGGCTACTACGTGGAGTTTGACGAGGCTGCTGACGAGTAGGTAGCGGACCCGGGCAGGATCCGAGACTACGTGGATGGGCTCCGTTTTCCTTTCATTTCTGGCTTCTTAAGCCTATTTGGATTTGTCTGTACTCAGACCCCTTTGAATGCTTCCGCTGAGATGTAATGATGTTATGTTGGGACATGTGTCCTCTGGATGATTGTATTTGCTATCTCTGCTCTAGTGAGAACTATTTGCAACTTATTTCAATCTTTTGTGTCTTAGAGATATGTTGTGCTATGATTCTGTTACAAGCCGTTGACGTACCATGTGTGTATGGTATGAAGTACGTCAATGGTAGTGTCCTGATTTCTATGGGATAGTTTACGTCGACGCTGAACAGATAGGGGTTGGTTGTCACACATACGTGTGTTGGCCTACTCGTAAGAGGACGCGGGTGCCGGTAAGCCCCGTAATCCAATCTACTACTGTTCAACGGAACGACGAGTATCCTTTAGAAGTCCGGGTGCGACAAGGGCAGTCCCCGAGTTCAATTTCAGATTGCAGAATAGAATTTCAACTCGGATAAGAGGGTACATACACATCTTTGCTCATGAATGAAAGCGACGAAGTAGGGCTACATTCCAAGGTCGCTTGGATTCCTCTCCAGTTTTATCTGCCCTGTTCGCCTGTGATGGACGCACATCTACAAGATAGTATGCGTCGTTGTGCAGCGCTTTGCTCACAATGAAAGGCCCTTCCCATGGAGGAGACAGTTTGTGCATCCCGGCTGTGCGCTGCACAAGCCTAAGGACCATGTCTCCTTCTCGGAAAACTCTTGGGTTCACCTTTCGGCTATGATAACGCCGCAGGTTTTGCTAGTAGATAGCCGAACGTGACAGAGTCAGCTCTCTTGCTTCTTCAAGCAGGTCAACATCGTCTTCTCGAGCTTCTCTCGCCTCCACCTCAGTGTAGAGAGTTACTCGAGGGGAGTCATGCTCTAAGTCTATTGGCAACACGGCCTCAGCCCCGTATACCAAGAAGAATGGCGTGTAGCCGGTTGACCGGTTAGGGGTAGTCCTTAGACTCCACAACACCGCTGGCAACTCGGCTAGCCAACACCCAGGTGTTTTCAGCAACGGCTCAATCAGCCTTGGCTTTATGCCTGCCAGTACCATTCCGTTTGCTCTTTCCACTTGCCCATTGGAAGCGGGGTGCGCAACAGATGCAACATCTAGTCGGATGTGCTTATCTCTGAAAAACCGCACCATTGCCCCCTCTGCAAAGTTTGTGCCGTTATCCGTGATGATGCTGTGCGGGTAGCCGTATCTCAGAATCACATCCTTCAAGAATTTCACAGCTGTGGCTCCATCGCACTTCCGAATAGGCTTCACTTCTATCCACTTGGTGAATTTGTCCACCGTGACCAGGATATGAGTCATGTTGCCTCTAGCCGGCTTGAAGGGTCCGACCATGTCCAAACACCAAACAGCAAACGGCCAGGTGATAGGAATAGTTTTCAACTCGGAAGCAGGCATGTGAATCTTACTTGCGAACATCTGGCAGCCATTGCACTTCCTTACGATGTCCTCAGCTTGCTGCAGAGCCGTGAGCCAGTAGAAGCCATGCCGAAAAGCCTTCTTGACCAATGCCCGAGAAGAGGCGTGATGCCCACATTCTCCTTGGTGTATCTCTACCAGAATCTCTTCTCCCTCTTCTGGTTCCACGCAGCATTGCAGCACGCCGGTGGCACTTCTTTTATGCAACACATCTCGGAATATAGTGTAGCCCTTGGATCTCCTCTGAATCTGTCTTGCGGCCACCTCATTCTCTGGCAGAGTACCGTCCCTTAGAAAGGATAATATGGGCATGGCCCAACTCGGTGTCTCCCGTGTGGGAAACACTGGTTCGTCCACTTCCATTGGGACAGGTACCTCTGGTTGCTCTTTAGGGTTGGGAGCACTTCTCTGGAGCCCTGATCGATTGACAAGGACTTCCTCAATGAATGCGACAGTCCCCGGGTTAAGGACAGCAGTCCCCGAGTATGGAGTGGCAGTCCCCGAGTAGGGAGTGGCAGTCCCCGAGTAGAGAACGACAGTCCCCGAGTTGGGAGCAGTAGTCCCCGGGTTTCCTGTAGCATTCTCCCAGTCAATCTCCATGGGATCAGATTCCTCGCTTGGCAGAGAAGGGACAAATATAGATTCCGAGTTGGGAGAGGGCTTGATGGATGGCTTCATCAAGTGCTCCAAGGCAATCCCCGCCGGGATGGATTGCCGAGAAGATCCCAACTTGGACAGCTCGTCTGCCGCTTCGTTTTCTGCTCGGTGAATGTGCTGGAACTCGCAGCCTTCGAAGAATCCAGTCATAGACTGTACCAGGAAACGATATGATGCCATGTTGGCATCTAGAGCATCCCAAGTGCCAGAGACTTGCTGCACCACCAGATCTGAATCGCCATAGCATATGATGCGCTGCACGCCAACCTCCTTGGCTACTCGCAAGCCATGCACCACTGCCTCGTACTCTGCTACGTTGTTGGACGCCTTGAAATGAATCTGTAGCACATACTTGAGTTGATCTCGCTTGGGTGACGTAAGCACCACGCCAGCACCAAGGCCTTCCTTCACCTTCGAGCCATCAAAGTGCATCTTCCAGTAATTAGAAACTGGAGCAGGAGGTTCATACTGCACCTCGGCCCAATCCACCAGAAACTCCGCCAGAATCTGAGACTTGATAGCTACTCTTCTCGCATACGCGGGCGCATACGCGGCCAGCTCGATTGCCCACTTGGCTACTCGGCCACTCGCCTCCTTGTTGCCCATGATATCCGAGATGGGCGCAGAGCTCACAACCGTGATAGGATGCTCTTGGAAGTAATGCTTTAGCTTCTTGGCGCCCAGGTACACGCCGTAGGTCATCTTCTGGTAGTGCGGGTAGTTTTGCTTGGAGCTAGACAGCACTTCACTGAGATAGTACACTGGGCGCTGCACACTCTTGCCTTCTTCTTCTCGCTCCACCACAATCACCACACTGACTACTCGGTTAGTGGCAGCAATGTACAGCAGCATTGGCTCCTTGGGTAATGGACTGGCCAAGATGGGAGCGCTAGCCAGCATTGCCTTCAGCTCGTTGAATGCCACATCCGCTTGCGGAGTCCAGACAAACTTGTCACTTTTCTTCATCAGCTGGTATAGAGGCAGGGCCTTCTCGCCCATTCGGCCAGGAAAACGGCTCAGAGATGCCAAGCAACCAGTGAACTTCTGTACATCCTTCAGGGATCTCGGCAAAGACATGCTCTCAATAGCTTTTATCTTTGAAGGATTGGCTTCAATGCCCCGACTAGAGACCAGGAATCCGAGTAGCTTGCCAGCCGGGACGCCGAAAGTGCATTTACTCGGATTGAGTTTCATTTTATACTTGCGTAGGTTAGCAAAGGTTTCCTCAAGATCGGCAAGCAGAGTATGTGTTTTATTCGTTTTGATGACAATGTCATCTACGTACACCTGCACGTTCTTGCCGAGCTGATCATGCAAGCATTTCTGCATGCATCTCTGATAGGTTGCACCCGCATTCCTCAAGCCAAAACACATGACACGATAGCAATAAGCCCCGTACGGGGTAATGAAAGCAGTCTTTATTTGATCAGCAGGATTGAGTGCAATCTGGTGGAAACCAGAGTAGGCATCTATGAAAGACAGCAGTTCACAACCAGCAGTGGAATCGATCACCTGATCGATGCGAGGTAGCGGGAAGGGATCCTTGGGGCACGCTTTGTTCAAGTCGGTGTAGTCGACACACATGCGCCATGCAGTAGCAGCCTTGGGATCCTCCTTCTTCTTCTCGACCATGACCGGGTTGGCTAGCCAATCCGGATGCAGCACCTCCATGATGAAGTTGCTTATCAGCAACTTGGTGATCTGGTCACCAATGGCTTTCCTTCTCTCATCTCCGAAGCGGCGCATAGCCTGCTTCACTGGCTTGGCGTCAGGACGCACATGTAATGAGTGCTCAACCAACTCCCTCGGGACTCCTGGTAAATCTTCATTGGACCAGGCAAACACGTCCCGATTCTCACGGAGGAAGTGGATGAGCTCGCTTTCCTATTTCTCCGCCAACCCGGAGCCAATGATGGCTACGCGGTCGGGGAACTCGGGGTCGACCTGGACCTTCTTGGTTTCCTGGGATGCTTGGAACGCGGTCCTGTGTTGGGTACTCGGCACGCCTTGCGCACCAGCCTGCGCGGATTGTGCCATAGCCACCACCTCATACATCTTCTTCTTCTCGGCAGCAATTACCATTGACTCCGCCAACTGGGAACCAGCAGAGGCACACTCCATGGACTTCTTGTAATCACCAGCAATGGTAATCACGCCATTGGGACCAGGGATCTTCATCTTCAGATATGCCGTGTGGGTAGAGGCCATGAACTTACTCAGAGCAGGCCTGCCGAGTAGAGCATGGTAAGGGCTCTTATGATCAACCACCTCGAACTGCAGGCGCTCTGTGCGGCAGTTCTCCCTTGTGCCGAATAGCACATCTATCCACACTCGGCCAATCGGGTTGCACGAGACTCCCGGCACAATGCCATGGAAGGTGGTCTTGCTGGGTAGCAGCATGTTCTCGGCCAGCCCAAGTTTCTCGAGTGTGTCTTTGTACACAATGTTGATGCTGTTGCCGTTGTCGATTAGCACCTTGCTGAACCTCACATTCTTCTCGGGGCCCAGGAAAGTAGGATCCAACACCAAGGCGTAGCTACCCGGGTTGGGCATTACCTTGGGATGATCTACTCGGGACCACCTGATCTCTTGGTCACACCAATACATGTAGTGAGGGACAGCAGGAATCACTGCATTGACCTCCATAGCACGCCTGTGCTGTGATTGCTTGTCGACTGGCTCGGAAGTGAAGATCATGTAGCTCTCATGGTGCTCTTGGTACTGGTTGGAGCCTCCGCCCCCATTGTTGCCGTTGTTGTTGTTGCCTTGGTAGTTGTTGTTGCCTCTGTTGTTGTTGCGGTTGTAGTTGTTGTTGTTGTTGCGATAGCCCTCATTGTTGAAGTGACGGTTGGCTCCTAAAGCCACTTGGTTCACGTTTTCCCTTCTCGGAAACACTGGCGGCCGAGCTGCGGGTGCGCGAGCAGGCTGCACATTAGCATTGGCCGCTGGCAGAGGAGGAGGAGGAGGCAAGCCTTTATTCTTGATCAGATCCCACCACTCGCACTGCCGGGTAGTATGATTGGCTGGCCTTGAAGGGTGCTGAGTGTGAAAACTGCATGGGCCATCCTTCATGTCGTCAAAGACGAACTTCCTCGGCTGCTCGGAGTTGCCGCTACCCGACTGAGGAGCACGGAATGGTTTCTTGTTGCCTTGGCCCTGGTTCTGGTTCTGCCCGTAGGCTCCAGCAGGTTTCTGCCTTTGGCTACCCCCAGCTCCAACAGCCACTGCATTCACCTCTTCAGGGTCGTACCGAGTATCTATTCAGTCACCCCTGCGCTTGTTGCGGAACTCGTTGCGCTTGCTGTTGCTGAAGTTTCTTCTCGGCTCGGAAGAATCCATCAGAGGCTGAGTAGGATCACCGAGTGCGTACTGATCCGCAATCTTGATGGTTTCCGCCAGAGTGTTTGGCATCTCCCTCTGCAACCTTTGATACAGCATACTGCCATGCCTGCAACCCTGCGCGAACCAAGTAATGGCCTGGGCTTCATTCACACCTTCACAGGTGTTCCTCAATGTGCTCCACCGAGTAAGGTACTCGCGGTCCGTCTCGTCTTCTCGCTGCCTGCAAGCGGACAGCTGCTGTGGCCTATTCGGCCTCTTGTAAGTGCTTGTGAAGTTGCTGATGAAGGCGTCCGAGAAATCCAGCCAGCAATTGATGCTGTTCTTGGGCAAGTTGTTGAGCCAAGTGCGATCTGGGCCCTCTAGCATCTGCGGGACGTACCGCACCGCCCATCTCCGGTTGCCGTTCGTGATATGAACCACGGTGACATAGTCATTGAGCCAATCCTCCGGCTTGGTGCTGCCGTTGTAACTCTTGGTGCCTCTTGCAAGCTGGAAATTCTTCACGGACGGCTCGTTCATGATGCGCGGGCCAAAACACTCGGGACCAGGAGGACCCGTGTTCTCAAGCCGCGCCGACAAGCTGATCCGGTCCAGCTGGTGCCTTGCATCTCCAGGCGCCAACACGCGCTCTCCAACACGATCCAGAATATCATAGCCAGCCATCTCCATGGCCGAGTAGCCGTCATCATATCTATCCACCTGCACAGCTGCAGGCTGCTCCACCGGGTTGGCGATTGGCGCTACTGCACGCGGCTGCTGCCTCTGCCGGGTAGGCTGAGCCGCGGGATGCCGAGAAGGACCTGGGCGCTCTCCATCTCGGGCCTGGCTTTGAGCTTTATGGGCTTGAAAGCCTGCTCCTGTAGCGTTGTGTTTCTAACCGGGCTGCTGCGGCACAGCGAGCTGTTTCGCGGCAGCAGCCGGGTCGTACACCTGCATTTGCCTGTCCTTGCCTGAACGCCCACTGCGGTCTTCTCGCGGCTGGGATGCGGAGATGAGGCCTGATCGTTAGATCTGGCCACATGCGAGTGCACCACCTGAGAAGCCCCAGCACCCGGGTTGGCTTTCCGGAACTCCTCGTTCTGCCTGGCCGCCTCTAGCACCAACTCGTTCAGCCTCTCCTGCTGCCTAACGCGTGCGTCGCCAACTACATGCGGCAACTCGGCAGCTACAGCCTCTGCAGCTCTAAGTGTCTTGGCGGGTGTGCTATATCTGGGTCGGGTGGAGGTGTTTGCGGTGGCGGACTGACTGGGAGCCTCTACCACAGTTGCCATCTCGGCACCTAGGTTACGACGCGTAGCGCCTACTTTGCTAGCTCTCCTAACCACTGGTGTGAAACCGTGAGCCTTGTTGTACTCTAGCTGATCTAAGCTAAGCTCTAGCCTGATCTTGTCCAACTCTGCCTGCTCAGCGAGCAGCTCTTGGCGCTGCCGCTCGAGCTGCGCCTTCATGGTCAGGAGCTCGAGGTCGGTAGGAGGCGGCATGCCCGTCCGCACAGCAGACGCAGGGATCGTCGGATTCGTGGAGAGCGGGAGGTTGCACTCCTTCTCGTAAGGCTTGTGCGTCTTCCCGCCAGCACTAGAGCCAGCGAGATCCTCGACGACGACCGCAGCGGTAGCAGCCGCGCCCTTCCCGGCGTCTACAGCCAGGCCAGCTACCATCACCTCTGCAATGTCCGCGGAGCGGCCCAGCGGCCTCCCGCGTGCGGCGATAACCGCAGGTGGATCCTCCGCGTCATGCACCATCTCGGGGTACTCGCAGTCGACGACGGTGGCGACGTAGACGAGGTGCGCACCGAAAGAGAGCACCGTGCCGCCCTATGGCATGGCCTTGCCGTCAAAATCGCCTGCGTTGTCGGTGACGAGATCGAAGGAGCCGAATCTGTGGACAAGGCCACAGACCACTCGCTCTCCGGTAGCAGAAATCGATCCCGTCCGAACGGAAACTCCAGCCAGCGCCGCTGGTTGCCCCACGGTGGGCGCCAACTGTCGTGGTGGTGTCACGGCAGATGCCATAGGATGGCTAAAGATGTGGGGACGAAGGACGCTGGAGGCGCTCGGGGAGGGATCACGCGACGAGTAGACGCGTGAAGGATGAAACTAGCACTGCAAACAACACAATCTACCCAGGTTCAGGGCCCTCGTGAGGAGGTAAAACCCCTACTCCTGCCTTTCTCTATGTATTCTGGTGTCTCACCGAGTAGCCACAGTACAATGTTTCTTGCTACCGAGTAGCCACTCTTCTCTCTCCGGGTAGAACTAGGTCAAGAATCTCTACGTGTGATCCAGCCCAAGTCTCGTCTCGTGTCGTCTCTCTTATCGTCCCTCGCGCAGGAGGCGGCGGGGCACCTTATATACCCGGTGCCCAGCCGGATACAGCCAAATACTAACAAGTGTCGACATTGTGTGCACACCGTCCTTCTTCCGAGTTCCCGCTGACAGCTTTGGCTTCTAAGCTTGTCCTGATGCGGAAAGTCGTTGGGCAAAACCAAGTAACCAGTCTGTTATCACTGTGCGAACACAGGGTAGGTCCCCCCTATCCTGCGACGCCCTGCTAACACACTGTCGCTGTCAGGCACGCCGTCCCCAGATGAACAGTGATGTGAATAGTGCCAAGTATGGACCCGGGATACGCGGGATCCTGTGTCAGAACGGCTCCTTTGACTTCTGGCCCGAGTAGGTTCCCGCCATTCTTACTCGGACCAACTCTTCTACTCGAACAGATATAACTTGCTTGATATCTCCCTCTGGTCATCTTTTTGTAAGACCGAGTAGCAGTCGACCAGGTAGCAAGTACCGGGTAGACGGCTACTCGACCAAACTTCTCTTCTGACCCGTTGCCTTTACCCTACTCGGGGGTAACCCCCCGACACTACTCGTCGATGTCCACGTTGAATCACCACCGATGTGATATCTTCACCTGAACCAAATTAAGCAAACCTGAGTACGGGAGGTACTCAACAAGACTTAGTTAACCTATTATATATCTGCTATCTTCAGAAAGGGTTTTATGAAGGCTGATTTGCGTAAAGCAATCTTTGTTTTGCAAGTCGAGGAAGAATAGCACGTCTCATAGAATGTTTTCAAAACAGATGAGAAAGCTACTCAACTACTGATATTATCATCTTTTCATCCACCAACATCATTTCCCAGAACCTCACATGCTACAAGGATCACCCCTCTCGGCATCTCCGAGGAGGCACCCTTCAATCAGTGTTGGCATGTTTTAGTCATTCCGTTGAAGTTATCTATGATCATAGAATCCGTTGCCAAGTCGTCCGTAACCGTGGACACGGCTTCTCGAGGAGATTTATCCCTGCAGGGGGTACACATTACCCACACGTACCATCCGACTCTTAACGCCACATGTACGCTCGTCCATGGAGCGCGGCAGAGGGTGGCTGGCCACGACCTTTACCTTGCTCGACCATATCCATGAGTCAACCCAAACAGGGCCACCCCGTCAACAGGGAGTTGGCCACCTCCTGACGGCACCTGTTCTGTGAGTCGGGATCAAGATCCGAGTACGTCCATCACTTGTCCCGGTCACGCCCTAAGTTTTCTCCAAATCGTTTTCTGACTCACACGCAGATGGAAAGATCAAACTACGTGACTCATGGACGTGGCCAAACAAGTTAGTTAGTCGAGCGCGGTCTGTTAGGCCCCGCGTGTGGTTGCACGCTCAGTCTTGGCTTCGAAGGCGAGAACTCGCTCCTAGGGGCATGAACAGGACAAAACGCCACAACCCATTGTGGCCTCACATCCATGCCGTTATTTAGTCAAGTTATCAAAGATAATTTAAATCACAACAACCTGACAAAGTAGATTCACGTATTGACCAGATTCATCAACCGGATGGATCAGATCACAACTAGGCATGGCTAAGCAAGACTCACGGGCTTTAACAAGGCGCGCACAATCAAACCTATAGCTGCTAGGAGGACTGGATCAGGATATCTAGGTTATGCAGTATATAGGAGAACTATATCTACTGACACCAAATAATTTGAACCGCATGCAATATACGAGATTCCAAAACACTTCGAAAACCATATGTGAGCAGATAAGAGGTTATGCTTGCCTTGGTTATAAGAAAACCAGATAGAGACTTCAGGAATAAGTGCTTGACTTGTCGGTTAGGATCAAGTATTCGCCATTGGAGTTGATGGCCTTCACTTCGGAGTCGGATTCTACCGAGGGGGAAAACAACACCGAAAAGAAGAACACAATCAAACATGGCATCGATGCAATGCACAACATGTATGCATGATCAAGTTAATGCAATAAATTAAAGCCCTAAACATGATCGTTGGGTTGCTAGGGTTCGCATGTCAGATATGCAGTTTTACTGAAATTAGCCCGAAATAGACCCCGGAGGGGGTTTCGGGCGATTCTGAAAGTGAGTGCAAGTTAAAGTGCTCAAATGAGGTTGAAAACATCATAACTAGGTTGCATTTGTCATTTTGAGCATTTTTGTATATAACTTTTAATTTTCTAATTTTATTTAATAAAAACTTATTTTCTTCATTTTAAAATGATTAAACAACATTAAATAGTACTCATTTTTCAACTTGGTCAAACATTTATGAAAATGGCATTTTTGGGTTCCAAATAATTTTCTGAACATTTTGATACCTTTCTTTTATTTTTCTGAGTTATAAAACAATAGTTATTGATTTTACAATTATTAATCATTTTCTGTAATTGATAAACAATTTCTGGAAATAGAAAAAACAGAATTATGACGTCATCGTGATGCAATGATGACATCACCGTTCTCTGTTCTTCACGGATGGATTCAAATTCGATGAAATAAGCGCAAAATCCGGGAAACAAACTATACCATCACGGAGAGGAGATCAAGGGGATTCTAGAGAGGGCCTCGGCGGACCAAATGGTCGCCGGAACGCTCGCCGGCAAGCGCGGGCGCGGCGGCGATCCACGGTCGACGGCGAGAGGGAGCATCAGAGGGGTAGGGAGGCAGCGGGGAACACTGATGTGCTCGGGAGCTCACCGGGAACAAGCGGAGGGAGTCGGGGAAGGCAGGGGAGGCCGGAGATGGCGGCGTTTCCGCGGTGGATCTCCACCGGTGCCGAGGAAGACGGGGTCGAATTCCCGCGGCTCCATCCACCACAGCTCGCGAGAGTGCTCGAGGCGGAGGAGGAGGCGACGACGCTTCTCCTTGTAACCTTAGCAGGAGCAGGGGACGCTCAGGGAGACGACGGCGCGGGATCGCCGTCGAGCTAGGGTTTCGACCCGCGGGGATAAGAAATACAGAGAGGAGGAAGGACTAGGAGGGGGTGGGAGAGAGGTAGGAGGGCGCACGACGTCTTCCTGGTCTTCTCGGCCACGCAGGCAGGCGGCCGAATAGGAGGTGGTATTGGTGCTGGTGCGGCCTCCATGCAGGTGCTCCGATTGGCAAAGGTTGAAGAAGACCAAAATTCACAACACCCCCTGTAACTTCTGGAATTTGTAAAGAGGTCCTTGTCTGCCCCAAAACAGCAAAAGAATTTGAATGTTTGAGGGCCTTTTTGCAAAGTAAAAATTTGGAAAAATAACTTTTGGAAAGCTTGTGAAATTTCCAACCTAACCATATTTTTCTTTGGTGAAATTGAAATATTTTCCAACACAAAATTTTGGGAACCAAAATGAGTGCTTTTTGTGGGATTTCTCAAACCAATTAAATTCACAATTTAAATTGGTTGAAACATGGTTTAAATTTTTGATTCATGCATGTATGAGATGAAAACAACACCACACACTTTTGTTAGCAAAAATTGGGATGTTACATGGAGGCTCCGGTGAAACCACCGGAGGCTCCGCCGGGGCAGTTTTTCGTGGATAAGGACTGGGGCGTGCGGGGGTAAGTGAGATCCAATCTCATTTTCCCCCACCCACCCCCTTTCTTCTTCCTCACAAACGGCCGCCGCCCCAAGCTTTTCGCCCCCGGATTGAGGAGCTCCACCGCGGGGAGACCTTCTCCTTGCCTTGGGACGCCCCGGGAATCTTCCCTCCTTCCTCTTTCACCATGGATGACGCGGGTATGTGCTCTCTCTCTCTCATCTAGTTGATGGATGGGATTCATAGGATTTCATGTTCTTGCTCTATAGATTCGTGGATTTGGAGTTTTAGGAGTGGGAGTTCTCAAGTATAAACCCTAGCAACCTAGATAATGCGTGTTAGGCTTGAATCGTTGCGGTTGAAGGGAAAATTGGTTTGCCCTAACCCTAGTTATTCAACCCTAACACCATGTGTATCTTGGCTTCTTGGATTTGTGCGTGCTTTACCAACTCGAGCATTACTCTTCCTTCATGATCTCTTTGCTTTTCTCTTAGATGCTTCCGGTTCCAAGGGGGTTCGTTACAAGACCAGCGGTCGTCGCAAGACTCCTCAAGTGGATGAGATTGAGGAAGAGCTCGACAACACTCAAACCAAGCGCAAGCGGTTCCCCGCCACAGAGAAAAAGCTGTCAAAGAAGAACACCGCCAAAACTGCCTCCAAGATGTCCGAGGCGGCGTTTGTGAAGGAAAGGCGTGAGAACCCCTATGTGGTTGCCCGTGACCGCTTGATGCCACAATTCCGGGGCAAGGATCCACGTTTCCACACAGTTTTCCAAGGGCAAATTTATAATGAGATCTTGATGAGGAAGCCGAAGGATAATGTCGTCCCTCAACACGCCATCAACCTTGGGCACATGGAAAGGAACCACAACTACTTTGGGGAGGCTCTTGAGCTCATTGAGAGGTTTGGACTTGGTCACATAATCAGTCTTCAACAAGGTTTTGATGAAGATCTTGTCTGTCAGTTTCTAGCCACCGTTCATCTCTCCAATGAGACCGAACGCCACCTCATTTGGATGACTAAGGGAAGACAACTTGACATCAAGTGGAAAGATGTTGGCACTCTTCTTGGTTACCCGGATTTTGGTCCATTTGCTGAGGGTGAAGAGTTTGCTAATGGATGGTTCCGAGTTCATGTCATCAACACTGTGTCCCTTTCCAAGGATCAACTCACTCATCTCTTCCACTGGAAGAAGTACGTCGTTGGGTTTGTCAAGGGTCTCTACCCCACATATGATATCATGTTGCGCATCTATAGAGAGACCATCAACCCAAAGGCAGGGAATGTGGATGAGATCCAGGGATTCTTGAAGAACCTCATGCTCCTAACTCATCAACAGCGGATGGCTGACACTCCTCGCAAGCTTGACGTGCTTGACTATATTTGGAATGAGATGTGGCACACCGTGATCAACCGCAAGAATGCTTGCTTTGGACCGTTCATCATGAAGATCATCTTGGACGTGTGGGATGACAAGTTTCCGGATGAACCACTTGACGATGAGGGTTGGATCCCTCACATGGAAAAGAGAATCCTCATCAAGGACCACACGGAACCAATTGAGCATCCCATTCCCGCCGTTCGCAAGCACAAGGCCAAGCCCCGCATCATTGTTGATGAGGAAGAAGAAGAGGCCGGTCCATCTCAACCTCCTCCATCTAGCAATGCTTCTAAATGGATGGCAAGGGCCCTCAAGAAGGTGTTCCGTTTGAACAAGAAGATTGAGCAACATCAATGGGAATCGCATTATGATCAAGAGCTCAAGAACCGCAACAAAGCTCAAGCCTCTCGTCAACGTCTCCGTGAGGAAGGTCTCTCCATTGACTCCCCAGTTCTTCCTAGCATCACGGATTGGGACAAATTGCAAGCAAAGGACTCCAAGGGCAAGCTAATTGAGTGGTCCGAGGAAGAAGGAGACGAAGCCACTAGCTCTCACCGCCGTGCGCCCTCTCCGGACCCGGAAGCCTCCTCCGAGTGATCTTCGGGACGTTAGCCTCCCTCTTTTGGTATCTTGATGCCAAAGGGGGAGAGAGATATCTATTAGGAATGGGCATTTGCATGGGTCTCCCTCAAGCTTGCTTCTTCGATTTGCATCTCTTCTTTGCTTGAGGGAGTTTGGCTTCTTATTTGGTCATTCGGAACTTCGTGTGTTTACATTATTCCTATCTATCGTGAACCTCGTTATATTATGCATGTATGAACCTCGTATCATATTTTCTATGTGTTATGTGTGTTATGTGTTATCATTGTCATATTATTCCTATATATCATGCCTATATACTCTCAATATGAAAGGAGCATACCTTTAGGGGGAGCTCCGTTCATATTGAGTTCATATTGTGTTTTTATCATGCAAATAGATATGTTGTCATCAATTACCAAAAAGGGGGAGAATGAAAGATCATCGTCCGTTTTGGTAATTATATGACAACATATCTACTTGATCTAATGTTTGTTCGATGAATGAAAATGCCCAGGTTAAATTAGGATCACTATCTATATGGGGCAAGGGTTTGTGTTATACGAAAAGAGCAAGGAGAAAGAAATCCAGGGAGGGATTTTTTGCACAGGAGCGGAGGCTCCGGTGAATGCACCGGAGGCTCCGCCCAGGCTCCGGTGGGGATCCGGTGTGGGCTCCGCCCAAATCACCTTCTGGAGCGCAACAGCGGAGGCTCGGACGGAAGCTCCGGTGGGGCGGAACCTCCGCCATTCCCACCGGAGGCTCCGCCTCCTACACAACCTGGCGTGCGCACACAAGAGGTTCCCGTGCGCCTCCGGTGGAGGCTCCGCCCAAATGGCATTCCGTTGGACCAGAGCGGAGGCTCCACCGGAGCCCCCGGTGGACCTCCGGTGGCCCAGCTTGCCACTGCGTAAATGGGGTCCGGTGGACCTCCGGTGGGGGTTCCGCCAAAACCACCTTCTGTTGCGCAAGCGCGGAGGTTCCACCGGAACCTCCGGTGCACCTCCGGTGGGGCGGAACCTCCGCCAAACCCACCGGTACCTCCGCCACGTTGTCCAGCCAGCGTGCACAAATGCACTGCGCAACTGCGCCAGCGTGTGAAGCCCACCGGAGCCTCCGGTGAAACCACCGGAGCCTCCGGTGCTCCTGGGCTACAACGGCCCTTAAATGCAAGGGGTATAAATACCCCTTCCCCTACCTCTTAAATGCTAAGCTTTTCCCATTTCTCTCTCCTAGCCATTAATGAAAGCTTCATCCGCCTAGATCTCCCACTACGTCCACCCAATCACTCCCAAACTTGGTGGAGAGCTAGAGGAGGTCTAGGTCCACACTTCCACCAAAGGAATCCCAAATCCATCTACCACAACCTAGTAGATCTAGAATCCTACTTGAGGCCTAGAAACCTTAGTAGATCTTGTGCTTGTAGCTTCCACCTTGTTGCAAGAAGCTACGGATTGCTTGGGAGCCTCCATCCATCTTGTGGAGTGACCTCGAGCCCTTGTAAAGGTTTGGTCAACGCCTTCAAGTCGACCTCATAGTGGAAACGAGAATCTCCCTCACCGGAGAAGCTCAAGGAGATCAAGGTGTGCACAACCGTGCTATTGAGGAGCGCCTAGGTGGCTCCCCACATCTCCAACGTAGACGTACTTCTCTTTGAGAAGGAACTACGGGAATCATATCCTTGTCTCCTTGTTTACACTTGTTGTTTGCTTCACTACCTTACGCTTTACTTCCGTTGCACATATTATCTTGCTCACATAGGTTGCTCACCTAGATGCACATCTAGAGAACATTATCTTATCTTGTTTAGCCCCACTAAAAGGAAAAGAAAAGAAAAATTGGTAGTCAACCTATTCACCCCCCCTCTAGTTGACCATAGTGCACTTTCAGCATTCAACTAATCTCCCCCCTTATATATTGCTCCTCATAGTCCATTACTTTGACAAAGTCGAGGAAGGGGGCATTATGCATGTCTTCACCGCACATCCACTTTATTATCTTGTGCTGATCTTTCACGAAGAACACGGTTGCATAAAATTGTTTCACCACATCAGCATTATAGGCTTGTTGAAATTCCATGATCTTATTAACACCAATGTTTTCACAGACGGAAGTGAGATTTCCAAATTGATATTCGTAGCCCCTTATGTATCAAAATCAACGTGCCTCTGGCTCACAATCTCCGCGCTCTTGTTTTGAATGACAACATCAAACACTTTAGCTTGTTCTTTGTTCCAAAACCGGGTATCGGCTAGCTTCTCTCTCGGTGTCAAATAAGGGTCTACCTTCATCCTGACCTCTTCCCATTCGTGCAAACCCATGCTCATGTAATCTGGATCTTTCACCTTCTTTCCCTTTGAACTAGTTGCCTTCATTGGTTTGGTCTTCACAGTGTTGGCCTTGCTAGTACCGGAGGCATCATCCTTGCGTTTTGTGCTCCTTGTCATCTAACAATACAAAAACCAAAGTCTTATTACCTTGTTTAAATTTAATGTGCCAAACATTCCAACCAAAATGGCCGCATCAAAACTATTAAGGTTACCAATGTACTACTAAAACCACATCAAAATTATAATGAATTAGAATTTACAATGAAATAGATTTCGCAATAATATGAACTAAAATTTCAACTACTATTACTAATAGGGACCTAACAATCTAATAATAGCATTCTACTATTACTAATTTAAACTAGTAATACTAACAATAACTTATTACTAAAAATCAACTAATCTAGTACTAAAACCTAGGGTTTCAAAAATGGTAGTATAAATATCATTATAACTACTTAGAAACACACTAATCCACTACTAGCAACCTAGTACTAACAAACTTAATAGCTAAGAAACTAGATAGATTAGGGATCGGGAAAACCTAGAGAATGAGATGTGAGAGTTTCAACCAATAGAATGAGGGAAAAAGTGGGGCAATACCTTTGGGATTCCTTAGGTAACCAAATCCCTAACAAATGGCCTCCGATCTTTACAAAAGTCGACAGATTTTGGAGAGAAAAGGGGTGGGGCGGCGGGGTAGTTCGTGTTCTTCCTCAAGAACAAGAGAGATGGGGAAAAAGAAACTGGTTCGGGAGGGGGCCGTGCGCCTGTGTTAAGTCACAGGGCTTAACGCTCCCGTTAGGGGCGTTAAAAAACATAACGCCCCGAGGGAAGACGTTAAGAAGCATAACGCCCTCAGCGGGGGCGTTAAGCTCCCTGCCACATCGGATTCCGGTTCCACGGTGGCACTGTCCGTAAAAACGCGGACCTGCGGCGTTGAGCATTTGAGCATAACGCCCTCGTGGCGGGCATTAAGCAAAAGGGTTATTTTCCGAATTTACTGTTTCGAGGGGTTAGGGTGTGAATTTTCTGCGCCAAAAGGTTATTTATGTAAAAATTCACACGTCTAGGACCAGCGCCTTGGCCACCCTGGATGCACAACATTGTTTCGTGCTCTTTGCTCCATCTCCCCCGACACAACAGATTCCCTGTCGTACACTTGTCATGCTTGTCAAATAGGAAAAAATGTTAGATTTCCCTTTTCAGATTCACAACATGTTTCCTATTTTCCCTTTCAGCTTATACATTGCGATGTCTGGACGTCACCTATATTAAGTTCATCAGGTTTCCATTATTATTTGTTACTCCTCGATGTTTAAAGCCATTTTTCCTGGACGTTCCCTTTGCAATATAAATCAGGTTTCCAGGCCGATAATGGGCACGAATTTGACAGCAGCGCCGCCCGTGCATTCTTTGACATCCACGGCATCACCTTCCGCATGTCCTGTCCCTATACCTAAGCCCAAAAAAGGGCGGTGCCAAACCCTTGATCCGCACCCTCAATGAGTTCTTGCTGCCCCTGCAGCTCCCATCTACCACGGTTGCCCAGCAACGTGTCGTGACCCCTCGGCAGCTCGCCATAGCAGTGCCATCCTGCCGTGACACGACACCACCCATCTCCTTTGCCACGAGAAACAACACACCCTGAGGACCTGCCACTATCCCTCCCGCGCCTAGTGCAACACCACTGCCATCACCAGCTCGTTACACCTCACCAGCTGCTCCTGCGCCACGCAATCCCGCGCCCGTCCAGACACATAGCATGGTCACTCGTTCCCAGCATGACACATTCAAACCAAACCCAAAATACGCCGACCTCGACACCGAAATTCCATCCATCTCACCCATACCTAAATCCGTGTCGATTGCGCTGCCTAATCCATCATGGCTAACATCTACTCCCTCCGTTTCAAATTAAATGTCGCAAAGTTTTACAAAAGTGGATATATCTAGACATAATTTAGTGTTAGATACATTCACTTTTGTCAAACTTTGTGACAATTAATTTGGAACGGAGGGAGTATGTAGGAGGAGTACATGGCCCTCATGTGCAACAAGACATGGGAGCTGGTGCCGCGCCCGCCAGGCACCAGCGGCAAGTGGTTGTTCCGTCACAAGTGTCGGCACCCGGGAGCGTTACAGAGCGTAACACGATGGTTCGTGTGTGGCTTCTCACAGCGCCGCGACATCGACTTCGCGGAGACCTTCAGCCTCATGGTGAAATCTACCACCACACGTGCCGTCCTCATCATCGCGGCTGCCCGCGACTGGCCTGTGCACCAAATGGATGTCAACAACGCCTTCTTGCAAGACCACCTCTGTGAGAGCGTCTACTGCCAGCAGCCGGTGGGCTTCACACCCGGCCCCACCACGTCTGCCTCCTCGACAAGTCCTTGCACGGCCTCAAGCAGGCGTCACACGCCTGGTATGAGTGGATTGCGCAGTTCCTTGACGGCATCGGGTTCGTCTCCAGCAAATCCGACACCTCGCTGTTCGTACTATGGCAGGGTCACGGCACCACCTACCTGCTTCTCTACATGGAGGATGTCGTCCTCACGGCTTCCTCCACAACCCTGCTCTAGCATTTGATCGACCAGCTGCTCGTTGAGTTCTCCATGCAGGATCTCGGGTCGCTGCATTACTTTGTCGGCATCCGCGTCACCCACAATGCCTCTGACTTCTTCCAACCGTAGCATACATATTCTGAAGAGCTCCTCGACCGTGCCAACATGGTGGACTGCCGGTCGGTTTCCACGCTGGTCGACACGCACCCCAAGCTCTCCACTAATGCTGGCAACGCAGTGGGCTACACCTTGGAGTACCACAGCCTCGTTGGTGGCCTCCAGTACCTGACGATTGTAAAACAGAAGGTTCTAGAAGGATTGTAATATAGTTTGTATCCTATTCGGTTTAGATTAGGCTAACTTAAAGGGCAAGTTTTGTAATGTACCTTGTACCATACGGATCGTGTTTTGATCCACTATATTAACATGGAGAGCGGCCGAGCCCAAGGCACGCTTCAATTCATATTTTCATATGGTATCAGAGCCCACTTCTTCCTCACATCCGAACCCTAGATCGATCTAGCCATGGCGTCTTCCTCGTCGGAACCTGCTCCCGCAAATCCTCTTGCGGCTACGGTGCACGAGAAATTAACCAGCGAGAACTTCCTGGTATGGAAGGCTGTGGTGCTTCCAGCAATCCGAGGCGCCCGTTTTCTCGGGTATCTTGATGGATCGAAGAAGGCACCTGCGGAGAAGCTCCTCGTTGAAAGCGAGGTTGGTGGAAAGAAGGTGATGACAGAGGTGGAGAACCCTGAATACATCACGTGGATTGAGAAAGATCAACAAGTTCTCTCTTATCTCGTTGTATCTCTATCTCGAGAAATTCTAGTGCAAGTTACAGATCTAAATACTGCACATGAAGTGTGGGATGCAATTCAGACAATGCAAGCTTCTCAGTCTCGTGCTCGGGTCATGTATCTGCGTCGTTCTCTCAATGATCCGAAGAAAAGGGAGATGACAACAGTTGTGTATTTCATCAAAGTCAAAACTCTGGCGAATGAGCTCGCTACTGCAGGGAAAAAGATGGATGACGATGACATTATCAATGCTGTCCTCAATGGCCTCAATGCAGAATTCAACCCTCTGGTTTAAGCCGTTTCAGCACGTATTGATCAGGGAATCACCCTCGGAGAAGTTTATGCCATGTTATTGGCAGCAGATGCTCTCCTTCAAGCTCAGAGTGCGGATGCAGGCGGAGGTTTTTCTGCTAATCTTGCTTCATGCGGCTATACTACGGGCCGGGGCAATGGAGGAAATCGCGGCGGCGGTTATGGAAACCGCGGAGGCGGAGGAGGCAACTATAGTTCTGGCCGTGAAAGTGGTTATGATGGGCGAACCAATGGTAACAACAATTCGTACAATTCATATGGTAATGGCAACTCCTATAATGGAGGCAATGGAGGCCGTGGAAACAATAATTTCCAACAAGATGGTGGCAACCGTGCACGTTACAATGGACCTCCGTGTCAAATTTGCACCAAAGTAGGCCATCCTGCCTACAAGTGCTTTAAAAGGTTCAACAGATCGTTTGTTACTCCAGAAGCACAGGTGCATGTAGCAACAACATCACAAGCTGTGGATCCTTAGTGGTATATTGACACCGGGGCGACTGATCATGTTACGGGAGAATTGGAGAAGCTAGCTATTCGTGACCGCTATCATGGTAATGAACAAATCCACACGGCGAGTGGACAAGGTATGGCAATACAACATATTGGTCATAATGTTATTCATACTCCTCATCGTCCTGTTCATCTTAATCATATCTTACATGTTCCTCAAGCCACTAAGAGTTTAGTTTCTGCTTCTAAACTTGTTTCTGATAATAAATCCTATATTGAGATTCACCCTAAATTCTTTGCTGTTAAGGATCAAGCTACGGGGAAAACTCTTCTTCACGGCGCGAGTAGGAACGGTCTCTATCCACTTAATGGTGCCACCCCATGCACTGATAAGAAAGTTATTAGTACAAGCACTCCTTCATCATCTCGGTGGCATGCACGTCTTGGTCATCCATCATCCTTAATAGTTCAGGAAATTCTTAGTCAAAATAAAATTTCTGTCTCAAGTAAACATGATGAGTTAGTTTGTGATGCGTGTCAAAAGGGCAAAAGTCATCAATTGCCTTATCCTAGATCTACTAGTCTTTCTAGTGCTCCTTTGGAGCTTATTTTCTTCGATGTTTGGGGCCCTGCCTCTGATTCTGTTGGTCGCTACAAATATTATGTGAGCTTTATTGATGATTATAGCAAATTTATATGGATATATTTGCTTAAATATAAATCTGATGTTTTTCAGAAATTTTGTGATTTTCAACAACATGTTGAACGTCTCTTTGATCGTAAGATTCTAGCTCTTCAGTCAGATTGGGGTGGAGGGTATCAAAAGTTAAACTCTTTCTTTTCACGCATTGGCATTGCTCATCATGTTTCTTGTCCTCATGCTCATCAACAGAACGGTTCTGCTGAACGCAAGCACCGTCATATTGTGGAAGTTGGCCTTTGTCTCTTAGCTCATGCTTCCATGCCACTTAAATATTGGGATGAAGCTTTCCTTACGGCCGTTTATCTTATCAATCGTCTTCCTAGTAAGGTCATTAATCATAAAACTCCCACAGAACTTTTGTTCAGAACTCCACCAAATTATTCATTCTTACGAATTTTTGGGTGTGCCGTGTGGCCAAATCTTAGACCGTATAATCAACATAAGCTTCAATTTCGGTCTAAACAATGCGCGTTTCTTGGCTATAGTGGTCTTCATAAAGGGTATAAATGACTAGACATATCTACTGGACATATCTATATATCCAGAGATGTTGTTTTCGATGAGTCAATTTTTTCTTTTTCTCAACTTCGGCCAAATTCTGGTGCTTTATTACGGGCAGAAATTTCACTTTTACCTTCGGTTCTACGAAATCCATCTATTCTTGATCAGGAGCATGAATTACGTCATGATCATATGTCTGTTTCTGCTAACTTTTCGGATGAAAATAGCACCCAGGAGGATTCTGTTGCAGGGAATCAAGACAGCAGCGATCCCGGAGCAGATCTGGCTGCAGATTCGGTGTCCGATCCGACACAATCTCCATCGGGTTCTGCAGAAAGGCAGCCTCGGTCAGGTGCCCAGCCTTCCGCGCAATCCACCACATCGCCGACACGTGGGTCAAGCTCGGCCACATCTTCGTCCAGGTCCGCATCTGCGTCTGCGCGGCCCACGTCGCTGTCCCCATCTGAGCCGACAAGCGACAGCTCCACGCCAGGAGCCAGTACGACCTGCGCTCGTTCCCTGTCCACTGCAGGGCTGGATCCCGAGAGATCCTTGTCAGCAGGGCCTGTGTCACCCGGATTGTCTGCACATTCAGCTCCTGTGGACGATCCTGCACCAGTTCAGCGTGTACACACCCGTTCCCAAAGTGGCATTATTAAGAAAGCACCGGTGCCGCCTGGTTTTGTTCGATGGTCGAATTTTTGCTCCACAGGTGAACCTGATTGTCTTGAAGAGGCTCTTGGACATGATAAGTGGAAAGCAGCTATGGATGAAGAGTTCTCGGCATTAATGCATAATGGTACGTGGCATTTAGTTCCTCGTCCTCCTAATAGCAATATAATTGATTCCAAATGGGTCTACAAGATCAAAAGAAAATCTGATGGAACAATTGATCGATATAAAGCAAGACTTGTGGCTAAGGGATTCAAGCAACGATTTGGTGTTGACTATGAGGATACGTTTAGCCCTATGGTGAAAGCTGCCACTATTCGTATTGTTTTGTCTATTGCAGTGTCTAAAAATTGGGATATGCGTCAGTTGGATGTGAAGAATGCGTTTCTTCATGGTGTTCTGGAAGAAGAGGTATATATGAGACAACCCCTTGACTATGAGAATTCAGTTACTCTTGGCTATGTGTGCAAACTTGATAAAGCATTATATGGTCTCAAACAAGCTCCACGTGCATGGTATTCTCGGTTATCAGCTAAATTGCATGCTCTTGGCTTTGTTGCTTCTCAAGCTGATACCTCTCTATTCTTCTATCACAAACATGGAGTTACAATTTTTATACTTATCTATGTGGATGACATTATTGTCACCAGTTCTTCTATGCAAGCCGTGGATGCAGTTCTAGCAGATCTACGTATGGATTTTGCCCTCAAGGATCTTGTCTCTCTCCATTATATCCTTGGTATTGAAGTTCAGAAGAATTCTAATGGTATTTCCTTGTCTCAAACCCAATATATTTCTGATGTTCTCAAGCGTGTTGGTATGGGAGGATGTAAACCAGTTACCACTCCGCTTTCTACATCAGAAAAACTGACTATTTCTAAAGGAGTACCTCTAAATGATGATGATGCTACACGTTACAGAAGTATAGTTGGTGCACTTCAGTATGTGACATTAACTCGGCCAGATATATGCTTTTCGGTTAATAAAATATGCCAATTCTTACATGCTCCAACTTCTGAGCATTGGACAGCAGTAAAAGAATTCTTCGATATTTGCAGTATACTCTTTCTCATGGCTTGAAGCTTGTAAAGTCTGATTCTATGATGATTAGTGCATTCTCAGATGCAGATTGGGCTGGATGCCCAGATGACAGGAGGTCAATAGGTGGATATGCTGTTTTCCTTGGTTGCAATCTTATAGCATGGAGTGCACACGTAAACATCCTACTGTATCTAGATCCAGTACAGAGGCAGAGTACAAATCTTTGGCTAATGCTACAGCAGAGATTATCTGGGTGCAAATACTATTGACAGAACTTGGCATTGGACAGCCTAAAGCAGCAACACTTTGGTGTGATAATCTTGGTGCTACTTATTTGTCAGCTACTCCTGTGTTTCATGCTAGAACCAAACACATTGAAGTAGACTATCATTTTGTTCGAGAGAGAGTTGCAAATAAATTGTTGAATATCAGATTTGTTCCCACTGGAGATCAAATAGCTGATGGATTTACTAAGCCCCGGTCAGTTCGACAGTTAGAAGCTTTTAGATGCAATCTCAACTTAGCTAAAGTTGTGATTGAGGGAGGATGTAAAACAAAAGGTTCTAGAAGGATTGTAATATAGTTTGTATCCTAGTCGGTCTAGATTAGGCTAACTTAAAGGGCAAGTTTTGTAATGTACCTTGTACCATACGGATCGTGTTTTGATCCACTATATTAACATGGAGAGCGGCCGAGCCCAAGGCACGCTTCAACTCGTATTTTCATAACGATGACACGCCCTGACCTCAGCTATGGCTTGCAATAAGCGCGTCTCAACATGCACGACCCACGCGCCCACCATCTCGCCACGGTCAAGCGTGTCCTACACTACATCCCTGGCACCGACGACCATGGCTGTCAGCTACTCCAATGCCGATTGGGACGAGTGCCCCGATACGCGGCACTCGACGTCCGGCTATGCTGTCTTCCTCGGCGACTCACTAGTGTCCTAGTCGTCCAAACGCCAGCCAACCGGATTTTGGTCCAGTGCAAAGGATGAGTATTGCGCCGTCGCCAACGTGGTCATAGAGTGTTGTTATGAGCAAACTCCATGTTGTCATCCCTGTTAGCAAATAACCTAGATGTTCTTTTAGGTGTCGTTGTTATTCAGATTTAGTTTCGTTTGGTTAGTGACTTAGTCGTTTTGGCTAAGTAACGGGGTTTATGTGGACGCGGCCGTGTCTGTAGACCCCGCTCCGTAGGCGTAGGATCACTGTGGGCATGTCCCAGGTTATGGGACTGCATGACCTAGTCGGGGACATGGAGATATCCACGGATCGCATGATTTCCTTGTTCAATAAAAGGAGGGAAGCAACAGAAAAGTAGCACACTTTACACTGCGCAAAATCATCGGTGTTCATTGACTCTTCCACGCTCCAATCCACGAAAGATGGAGAGAGAGAACAAGAGTTGAAGGCTACACGTGGTAGCAGAGCCTAGTGTTCTGTGCCAAAGGGTGGGATGCCGAAGATCACCGGCGACTCCTCGGACCCCAACAAGCAGACGACGAACGCTGACGCTACCGTTGCTGAGGAGGCGAGGAAAGAGGCATAAGGCATGTCCCAATGCACCGTCTCTTAGCACGTTATCATATGTCTAATAAAAACTTAAGAGATAACATGTACAATGCATTGTATCTTAGATGTTTATCTAAATTAATGATTTTGGGCTCATGCATGCATTTGATTGGCCTAGAGCCTTTTTTTGCCTATGGCCACGTGCCAAGTTTGTATCTTAGCTAAGATACAACCTCACTATCTCTCTTCATTAACTATAGCGCCACATAGGCAAAATGCCTATGAAACCGTGCTAAGAGACTTGCATTGGGATAGGCCTAAGATGCTATGAAGTCACGCGCGCTCACCGTTCCACGCTCTCGGCGTGACGTGGGCGGCGGATCAAGCACCCAGTGGTCGATCTTGACACGCACCAACTACAACTCTTGGTCGCTCCTCATGCGCGTGATCCTTCACGTACGGCATATGTAGGATGTGACTGAAACAGGAGAAGTGGAGTACGACGAAGATCGTGCGGTGATGGAGGCAATCTTCCGGGCGGTGCCCCGGGAGATGATCCCCATGCTTGCCGTCAAGAAGACGACGAAGGAGGCATGGGACGCGATCAAGACGATCCGCGTCGGTGCCGAACGAGTGCGCGAGTCCAAGGCCCAGGTGATGCACAAGTAGTACGAGTCCATCCGGTTCAAACCGGGTGAGATCATCGACGATTTCAGTCTCCGTTGTAGGATCTCGTCCAGCAAGTGGAAGTCCTAGGCGACCCTATCGAAGACAAGATGGTAATGCTCAAGTACCCGCGTGTCGTCCCTAAGGAGTACAAACATATGGCCCGCTCCATCGAGAGCCTACTCGATCTCAGCACCATGTCGACCGAGGAGCTCACCGGGCGCCTGAAGATGAGCGACGAGCACAACGATTAAGATGACGAGGATGCCGCGGCGGCGGCAAGCTGCTGCTCACTGAGCAGCGATGGCGCGCCCGCATGAACCAGGGAGGCCCCTCCGGCGGCAACGGAGGAAACCAAGCCGGCAAGAAAAATCGTAACAAGGGGCGTGGCCGTGACGGCGCGTGCGACAAGGGTAGCAACAGCGGCGGCGCCACTCGAGACGATCCGCGTCGGCTCCGAACGAATGCGCAAGTCCAAGGCCCAGATGTTGCGCAAGAAGTATGAGTCCATCCGGTCTCCGCCTCAAGGATCTCGTCCAGCAACCGGAATTCATGGGTGACCCCATCGACGACAAGATTCTAATCCTCAAGTACCAGCGTGTCATCCCCAAGAAGTAGAAGAAGATGGCGCGCTCCATCGAGAGCTTGCTCGGTCTCAGCACCATGTCGATCGAGGAGCTCATGGGGCGCCAGAAGATCTGCGACGAGCACGATGGGGAAGATGAAGAGGATTCCGCGGATGAACCAGGGAGGCCCCTCCGGCAGCAACGGAGGAAACCAAACCGGCAAGAAAAACCGGAACAAGGGGCGTGGCCGTGACGGCACGCGCGACAAGGGCAACAATAGCGGCGGCGGCACTCGAGACGAAGAGTGCCGCTAGTGTGGCAAGATGGGTCACTTTGCCTGTGACTGCTGCAAGAAGAAGAGGGAAAAGGCGTTGTTGGTGTAATGCCTTCACGGGGTCCTATGATCGTTGCATGTATTCGGGATGATGAATAAGACCCTAAAAATCAGAATCGCAATAGGAAAAGACACATAGATATAGAGCTAGGGAAGACAAAACAGCCTTGGAGCATCCAACAATTACATCCTTTCTATATCTAGTCCAATTCTATGTAAACATTATTGAGATCATGAAATAAAGTTTGTCGGAAATCCATGCAAATTCTTTTTCTGTCTTTTACCATTTAAGCATGTTCCGTCTTTTCTATTTCTCATTGATCTTTCAACTTGCTTCAATGTTAACCCAAATTTTTCCTGCATGCTCGGAGTTAAGAAAACTGAATGCTTTTAGCCTAAAAAACGGTTACAGAACACCAGATTTTTCCTGCGTCCCTGAAGTTCATGTTTTTTAGCTTCTCATTTACATAAGTATTATATGATTGTTTGGGTGCTAGGTCACTGGATTAGCAAGTTGAAGCAACAAAGTGTATGACTCATGATTTCGCGTTTAGACTGATTGGTTTATAGCCCGGTTGCTCGGTTTGAAGATTTCAGACATTCGGATTGCTCAAACACTAAGAAAAGTTAAAACATACAAACTAGAGAACTTAAAGTAATGGGAGACAAATTTGCTTGCAAAGATAAATTATTGCAAAAGTAGATTGTTCATACAAAACAGGCACTTAGAATGCATTACATAAATGAATTCTACATTGAAAAAGCAATATTGCATTCTTCTGCCTTCTAGCATTCGCACGACATGGATCTACTCGGCGTCCGCGAAATCTTTGTCATTATCGCTATCACTCAGATCCTCCAGAGTTTATGGAATTTCCTCTTCCGGGTAGAAGGTGGTGGTGGAGACCATCCGAGCGATCTTGTAAGCATACCCCTTGATGGACTCGAAGATATC
Organism: Alopecurus myosuroides; assembly: GCA_028641055.1. Taxonomy (NCBI): domain Eukaryota; kingdom Viridiplantae; phylum Streptophyta; class Magnoliopsida; order Poales; family Poaceae; genus Alopecurus; species Alopecurus myosuroides. Next base: position 183,262,354 of record CM054061.1, on the reverse strand, counting down.
CGCCCTTTGAGCATCGGTGTAGCCCTGGGGAATACCGCTGGCGATGCGCCAAGATTTGGCGGATGGATAGTGCATTAGCATAAGCCTAAGGTCCATGCGTACTCCATCGCGAGTGGCAGATTTCATCCATGATTCCCGTTGGGCTATGACTTCGTCGAACGCAACCGATATTTGTCCGATGTCGAAACACTGATATTTTTTTTATCCGAAAGAAGCTTGCTTACAAGCTTCCTCCTGGATTTATTCATGCTTTCGACAAAATCGATGAAAAGCCGGATGCGATCTATCCGAGAAGCAAAGCCGTCATCGACTGTAAAGAAGGAAAGAGTAGATAAGTCAGAAAAGAACAATTAGTTCAAAAATGAAAGTATAGCCAGGAAATCCGAAAAGCATACCGAGGATGTGTTTGTCGATTTCCGTGATCTCCTCCAGGCGGTCGCGAAGAGCGGACTCCAAATCACGGATTGTGCAGCCGTCGTTCTTGCTATGAGCTTTGAGTCGAGACTTGGAGTTCTCCAAGGCTTTTCGGCTCTTAGCCAACTCTTTTAGGATCTTCACGTTTTTCTTGTGAGGTTCCAAGTTTTCATTGCAGAGCTGTTGAGCATTATCGGCATCCGTAGCAATTTTCTTTGCTTCTGCAAGTAAGGCTGAAAAGATGGTAAGAATGTTTAGCGCGAAAGTATTAACAAACTCGCAAGACAAAAACAAAAAGAAAAAAAGAAAAAAAGAAAAAGCATGCTTACAAACATTCTCCTTGAATTTCTTCTGAAGCCACACAATCTCGGATTCCTTTTCCAGTGTGATTTTAAGGATTGAGCGCACCTCCGTATTCTTCACGGTAAGTTTCCCGAGCATTTCCATGTTGATGATTTCGTAAGTTTGCTAAAGAAACATGGAAAAGAAGAGATGGTAAACCCAAAGGAAGAAAACAGTATTCTAAAAAGCATTAATGCAAAAAGTATGCTTCCGGATTAATGCTTGGGGCTGGAAGTATACCTGACTCATCCTTTGGAGACCCGAAAGAATTTTGGAGAAATCCTTTCTGTATTGATTGAAGGAAATCCCTAGATGACAGATGTCGTCTTGTATGACCTGCCAAGGGGAGAAGGTATAGTTATTCCGGATTATCAAGCCACTTTTCGGCCAAGGACGGATTAGAGGAGCTTTGATGAATTGTTTTTTTGGCCCATTCATGCATGTAACTATCTTCGTCAAAGCATGCTTCCTGTTTTACCTTGAAGCGGTCTTCAAATGAAGGAACGCTTTTGTCAAGATTGATGAAAGCCGGCTCTCCTTCCTCTTGATGCGCCACCCTTTCCTGCACATCTGGAAGGGATGTATCAGACTGGCTGGACTGACTTGGAAGGGGAAAATCCGCGTCTTGTAGAGAAGCGGGATGCTCTCCCAGAACATCCTCCGTTGGAGTATCAGGGGCGATAGAGGGGAAGCCTTCGGCCCTTGGCAGGAGACCACCTTTTGCCTTTTCATTCTTTTCCCCTTTAGAAGGACAGGAGAGAGACTGAAAAGAATGAAAACAACATTAAGAGTTGATGCAAAGAAACTAGTGCAAGGAAAAGGAAAGCATGAAAAGAAAAATACCTGGAAGTTGCGACGGCTACGCTGTCCAGGTCTATGAACTCTATGTTAGCAGCAGTTTTCTTGTGTTTACTGCCTCCGGCTGCTCAAACCAGGCTTTCAGCATCGCCTTCTCATCTGCAAACACTAGTTGATCCTCTGGGAGAGTCTCAAGCTGCAAAGCATGAATAGCAATTATTATGCATTTATGTGTGCAAAGTATAACCTTCCCAAAAGACAAAAGTATGCATTACCTTGGGAAGAGGATTCTCGGCAGTATACATGGCGAAGCTCTCTGTGTACTGAGTACGGGTGGAAACCAGGTGGTTCACATTCTTCCGGAAAGTTTTCTCCGACATACTATTCCGGGTTACCCAAATAGAATCTCCGGGGCCCAGGTAGGAGTAGAGAAGGCGGCCGAAACGGAAAGAAAGAGGTCGAATCCGCCGTCCGAGCGAGTATAAGACAATGTCCATCCCCGTGAGAGGCGGGATGGAGGCAACCATCTTGGTGATCCTCCTTTTGATCCTCAGAAGAACTGGTAGCAATATCTGGACGGCGTCCAGAGCCCAGTTATCCTTGGGAGAGGCGGCGGAGTTGTCAAAAGCTGGAATCCCGGTATCCTTTTTAGGATAAAGGACGTCTTGATGATAGAAGAATGAACCCGTCCAAAATTTGACTGATTCACTGGTTTTGATTTTTGGGAACCGTTCTTCCCTGACATGGCGCAGGTTGAAAGATATGGTTCCACATACGGGAGGAAGACCATTGAAAGTGTTATGCTTCACGTAGAAGCAGTATTAGAAAAAAATCGAACCTAGTATCTATCCCTAGGTATCCCTCAAACAAGGCCTGAAAACTGGCAATGTAGAGAATGGAGTTTGGAGGGAGATTGTGGGGCTGGACGCCAAAATGGTTGAGGACTTGCAGGAAAAAGGCGGAAGGTGGGAATCCCATACCTCTGAGAATATGATATGCCAGCACCACTCTTTCTCCGTCTTTTGGCTTCGGCTCTTCGTCCTCATCCTCGACCCGCCACTTATCCTTAAGGATAAAGTCGTATTTCTCCAAGCTCTAGAGAAGAGCTAGAGAAGTGGTGCAGAGGCTCTAATTTCTATCCTCAGCTCCTTCTTCTTCCTTGCCTCTGGCGGCTACTTCGCCCTCTGTGTCGTGGGATAATCACGGCAGACGTTACCGGGGGTAACTGATCTTGGGGCAAGACGACACAGGCGTTTGGGAGAGGGTTTAGCTCAGAGGAAAACATGATGCAACTCGATCTGGTAGCCGGCAATCAAAGTCGCCGAGTCTCCGATCTTGATATAATAACTCAACTCTGGGATTACACTAGATGCTCGATATCAGGCGATATTGCTAAGGTTCTTAGATCTCTGTTTAAACTAGACCTAGGGGTCGGTTTATAAAGCACCCGTACCCCCTGGCTTATCCTCCAAGGCGCATCCTGGATCCTACCCGGACACGGCGCACAAACCCTAACTTTCCTTTACCATAACCCACAATCCGGGTTACTGGGCCTACAAGCTTGGGCCTTCCATAAGCTTCCTTATCCTTAGCCGGATCCTGCGCAGCGTCCTTTGGGCCGGGTTACTCCTTGGAGTTTGGCCTACCGGGTTGTCATCCCCCCATTAGTAGTCCCCAGAATAGCCTGGGCTTCACGGATCCTTCCTTGAAGCGCTCGCTATTCCCTGCAAGGATATCAAACACACGAGTATGTGGAGGCCGGGTTAAGGTGCCTCAATAGATAGCTAGGCCTTACTCCATGGTGCCATATAGTAACCCGGCTCTTCCCCAATTACCTAACTTACTTTTCCAGGTCTAAACCCCAAAATGTCAAGATTCTATACTTGATAATTGACCTGATATCACGGAATGGATCTCTTTCTCCTTTTCGTTCTGATACCCTGCTCAACATTTAAAGCGCATCTCGTAAAAACTCAAATAGATAGCCGTTTACCCCGCAACTCCCGGCTCCCGCTCGCTGAACCGGGCTTATCCACTCGCGCTATAAATAGGCCCCTTGGGGGTAACCCGAACCCTAACGGCTCATTTCCCCCCACTCTGCTTCCTTTCTCCCTCCGAGCTCATCCTCACTGAGCGCCACCACGGAAATCCCGCGCGCATCACCGGAGCCCATCGGCCGGAGGCTGCGCTCCACCACAGCTCACCCCGCGCCGCCGCCAAGATCCACCGGCAAACCTCCATCCGGCCCGTCAGGAACCGCGAAAGGACACCAGGCTTGCGCCATCTGCCTCCGCAAGGCTTCACTCAGATCTCCTCCAGTAAGCCTCTTGCACCCATTAATTTGCCCTCACAATTTCTTGATTTCACCTCAGATTAGATCCAAATCAGCCCGCCAAGGATTTCTCGGCCATGCCGAATTAGGTTACTAATATTCTTTCTAGCTCGCCCAATAGATAAGATATAGACTCCAATCCACTCCCCTACTACTTGCAATTATTATTTTCGCCACAAATCTGAAGATGGAATTTCCAATCTGGGCTCGACCCACTCAAAATTTCCGCCTTTGCCTCAATCACCCGGCTAGTCCTCCCCTTTCCAGTTCCTTTTATTCGCGCTAAGTGCCTGTGCAGCCATCCATCATCCTCAAAAGCTCCGTCAACGCTTAGATCCCCATAATTTTCGCTATAATACTTGATACCCGGATAGTTCGAACTTCACTCTGCAAACTGACACCCGGATAATACACAATCTTCATGCCTCAATATTACCTTGCCGATACTTGGCCGGCTCACATCTTCCGTATCTTATTCCTTTTATCCTCCTACCTTGTGCTTTGCAGGTCAACCACATGGCTCCCAAGAAGCAGGGAAAAACTCCGACTAAAGCCAAAGCCACCAACTCCATATCCGCCAACTGGGTGCGGTCTACGGTCACCAAGGCCAAGTTGGAGGAGCTGGTCGAGCTGGGAGTTCTTCCCCCTCAAGAGGATATCCAGTGGAGGGTACCGGGCAAGGAGACCCGGCCTACCCCGACGAAAGACGAGGTAATCTGTTTCGTGGAACATGTGACCCGGGGCTTCCGTCCGTCGGGTCACCCTTTCTTCCGTGATGTCCTAAGCCATTACGGCCTTCGCGTTTTTGACATCGGGCCTAATTCTATATTAAATATTTCCCATTTCATCGTCCTTTCCGAGTCATACTTGTGCACTCCGCCGAGTCTGGCTCTTTTCGTTGAGCTTTTTTCAGTGCAAACCGTGCCGCGAAAGCGGTGACGGGGCGCTTCTCGCTTGCGGCGGGGTTTCTATCCAGCGCCGCGAGAATTCTCTAATGCCACCCCTCACTCTTAACTCCCATGTCAAGCACTGGCAGCTCTCATACTTTTACTGCCAAGACACCTCCCCACCCGGCCAAAAGAAACTGCCGGGTTACTCAGAGGGCCTTCTTGACATCTCCGAAAAATTTAGTGCCTTTTCCCCTGACTCGGACAGGGAGGCCATTCAACCTCTGTTAGCCAAAATCACCACTCTCACGGCCCAAGGTCTCATCGGGCTCAACCTGGTGAAGACTTGGGTCGACTCCCGGATCCAACCCATTTCCATCCGCACAAAGTTGATGTGCGAGTATTCGGGGCAATCTACAGACCCACTCCGGTACTCTGACAACATCTTCGCGGCTGGTGACACTCATAAAACTATCAAGGGTTTTCTGACGGAAAAGCTTGAGGTAATCCGGAACATATCCGGATTAGAGCCCTTTACACTCGAGAACCCAGCCCCCAAGGTGAAAACCTAATTTTGATGTCTTTACCTTTGCTCTTTCCACTCAATACAGTTGATGACCCTTATACTGATACTTTTCAGGCTGATGATGATTTTTGGAAGACCAACACTTCTCCTAGCTTCGAAAGTCCAGAGGAGCAAGAAGAAGCCGTTAATTCGGACGAAGGTGCTTTCCGGATTTTACTTGGTTCCCTTAAGCTCATCATAACCCCTTCATTTTCCAACTATAACTTTGATGATATCCAGAACAAGAAGATGACGAAGAAGAAAACTCCGACGGCAAAGTAGAATCCGCCAGCGACGAGGAGGAACTGGAGCCGACAGTCAAAGTCGGATCAAAGAGAAAGACTCAAGAGGCCACCTCCAAGGTTTCATATCACCTCCTCGCATTCAATTCGCATTCCTTTAATGATATACATGAGCTACCTTGACGCTGTTCCACTGGCCATGCTTGAAGGAGTCGCCCATGACCAAGCGCAGGTCAACTCGAAATCACCCGGGTGATGGTGCTCTTAACCCGGGTATTTCATCGACTCCGACTCGGCGGGCGGGTACTTACCCTATCCTTTCTCGAACGAAACATTCACCTTGAACCATTCCTTTACGAAATCTTACTTGATACTTTCCAGCCTCTCCCGAGTCCAGCGACGGATTTCCTGTGGATTTCGCGGTGAATACCGGGTAAAATCCCTTTCCTGATGCTCTACCACGCTTCATCATCCTTTCCTGATTGTATACTAGCTGGTTACTCATAACATCTATAGGGCCACGGTCGTTACCAGCGACCAAGAGGATATGGAACCCGAGGGCCCGGGTAAGGGAAGCCCGGCTGATAAGACTACGGCCGCGTCTAGCGACGAAGAGCAAGCGTCGCCGATAAACCCGGACATACAAGAAGCCGAGTATCCGATTGCCTCCCATGCAAGCAAGAAGAACAGAGCCACAACCTTGGGTGCAGAAGAAGGAGCATCGGATTCGGACATACAAATGACCCGGGTGCCGCCTCCCACTAAGAAGAAAGCTCCTTCTCGGAATTTCCAAGGCCCCGGGTCCTCTGATACGGGTAAAGACACTTTTGATCAATTGATGAACACTCTCCTCACTATGAAAACTTCGGACAGCAAGATCTTGGAGCGCATGGCTGCAGAGCACCAGGTAGTGACACTTGATATCTCATAGTGCGTACCTAGTCCCCAAGTTCCGAGCATGACTTGCTAAAGTTATGCTTGGTACTTTACGCAATATTCAGCTTACCATAATATCCAACTGACACTTGCGTTCCTTGCTACTTACAGGCGCAGATAACCCGGTCTGATGAAATTTTACTTAAGACCGAACAACTTCTTCTTGCCGAGGTAAAACGAAGGGAAACCCTTGAGGATGACATGAAAACTTTGAAGAAGGATGTTTCCAAATACAAGAAGAAGTGCAATGCCGCTCAGACCGCACTGAAGAAACTATAGGACCAAGTCGCCGATACTTATCAGATCTTGCTTAGTAAGTTTTTGCTGCCGATTGGCTTCATGTCTTTGCTTTATTATATGATACTCGGGATTACTAATACGTTCTTTGTTTTGTTTCAACTGTAGGTGCCAACCTTGCGGCCCCAGAGGAGGATGCCATTGTCAAGGCTAGAACCCTAAAGACCGTGCTCTGGACTTTCTTTGCCGGCACAAAATTTATACTGGATGCCGTAAAGTGGCCTACGGAGGTATATCCGGGTGAAGAAAATCTCATTCAAGCCTGCTCCACGGTGCCTGGCTGGATTGAAATCTGGAAACGTTCGTCATGCCGGATCGGTATGACCCGGGCCTTTACCCTGGCCAAGGCTTTCTTTCCGAAGCTTGACCCGGCAAAGGTAATATCCGGGTTTCCAGAATTCAAGGCGGACGGTTCCAAATTTACACCCAAGGATTTCAAGGCCATACAGTCCGCAGTGCGTCCCTCGGCTACCACTTTAGCCGATAGTTTGGATCTAAACACGATTATGAGCGCATACGACGCTGAAGGCAAAATTGTTACGGAGGAAGCACCCCCGCCCTTTGATATCTTGGAGAAGTGGGTTGCTAACTCGGCCAGGAAGAGGGAGGCAACTGCGAAGAGGGAGGCCGAGTTAGGATCGGGGCCGTCTGCCTCTACACCAGCTGTCCCTCCACCTGTCCGCCCTGGTGCGGTGAGTCCGGGTAATGCTGCCGGGAAAGCTAAGCAACAGGCCCAGGACCAAGAACCGGAAGACCGTACTCAGGAGGCCGAATAAGGCAGTGCCGTCATAATACCTTGATCACATGATACTTTGTATTCACACTATTATGCTTTTGATGGTGCGCCTGTGCACCCCTGATACTGATGTCGTAACTTGCAACGTACTTTTAGTCCGTGATATGCTTTGCGGCTTTCCTGGCCTTTTGATAATCGTGCTACTTGTCTATTCTTTGAACTTGTTCTCGATACCCGACTCTCTTTTTGGCTCCCTTCGTAAGACTCGGTTTTCCGAGTGCCAGGGGCTTTGATAAGTGGAATTTTCTTCAAGTCCCCAAGACTCGGATGGTAGGGTCTTTCGAACTTCGATAGCCAAGTAGTTTGTTTCTGTTTCGAAGTCCCCAGTCCCCATGACCCAAAGTCCGAGTCATGGGGGTGTGGCCTTTCTCAGAGAACAAATTGTTTTTTACCGAGTCGAAAACCTAAAGCCATTCCGTGTAGGTACTGAAGTTATGCTTGATAGTCGTTGAGTTTCCGGCTATTAGCCTTGTACTCTGCATAAACTTGTGGTTTAGATGATCCTTTTGACTATCTTGTACTGTAAGCCGGCTTTCGCGTGGATACCATGTTGTTACATCTATACGAAAACAGGGTCAGGCAAGTCCCATTGGGCTTCATGGCTGATTGTAATCGTAAGCGAACAAATCATGCCACTTTAGTGCGAGTCACATCGAGCTTAAGTAAGAAAAGTCAAGAAAATTTGGCTCCTTTGTCCAGTTATAAGATTGCAGCCGTACTCGTTTGCGAATAATCGGCCCTTATAACTTATAGGCATCAAGGCCGGGTCTTTCGGGTTTGTGGCTGGGCTACTTGAGCAACCAGCCCCCGAGACCTATATATACTCAACGTTCTTAATGATACTGAAATATTGATGTCACATGGATACTACTTACTTGTAATCAGGCTGTAACGAAATAGGACTTGATAACCATCTCTTTATTGATGCGAGAAAGTTTGGATCAGCAGGCCGCCTCATTAAAAACCTTACAGTCCCCTTAGGTACCCTGGGTAGGAAAAGAGCGCGTCTGAAACCTGCTGCCCGTTACATTGTTTAGTTCTTCATGGGCACCGGTCCCGGACTGGCGTGACCGATGCACATTCTCCACATGTTGGACTTTTTCATGATGAGTACCGGGTTTACTAGCCAACCCGGGTGAGGTGTTTCCATGACGTGGCTGGTTGTGAGCGGCCGTGCAGTTTCTTTCTTTATAGCGGATTGCTTGGGGGAGTCATCCTCGATAAAAGCCACCATTTTAGCATCTTGTGCTACCTTGGATTTTGCTCTTTCGCCTTCAGTACTCGGCCTTTTTGATGTGGTTCTGTCCTCCGGGTCTGCTTGAGACCGGTAATGCTTGAGTTCTTCTTTTCTACAGGCCTGCTCGGCCATTGCTGCGTCTCCTTCATCACATTCAGCTGCTATGTCTCGATTTCCATGTATGGTAATGGTCTTCTTGGGACCCGGGATTTTTAGCTGTAGATACACGTAACACGGCCTAGCCATGAATTTGGCGTAAGCCGGCCTTCCAAATAACGCGTGATAAGGGCTGCGCAATTTGACTACCTCAAAGGTAAGCCACTCAACTCGATAGTTATCCTTTGACTCCCCAAAGGCTACCTCCAATGCGATTTTTCCCTCGGGGCACGCTGAATGACCCGGCACTATCCCATGAAAAACTGTTGAGCTTTTTTGTAGCTGAGACTCCTTGAGGCCCATGCGTAGGAAAGTTTCCCAATACAGTATATTGATGCTGCTCCCACCATCCATCAAAACCTTTTTCAGCTCATACCCATTGACCTGCGGTGCGACTACTAATGCCAAGACTCCCGGGTGTTCCACTCTTTCTGGGTGATCCCTTCTGCTCCATGTTACCTCCTGCTCTGACCATCTCAAGTATCTCGGGACAGCTGACGAAACTGAGTTGACCGCTTGCTTCAGTATCTTTTTGTCTTTGTTAGAGCCTCCTGTGGTATGCACATGATATTGACCCAATTGTTTGGGGTTAGCCTGGAAACCTCCTGCCCCCCCTTGGTTATTACCTTGATTTCCAGCCGCCGGGTTACCAGCTGGGGGTGGGCCGTTGCCCGAGTTTCCCCCTGGACCCGGTCCTCCTCCCCGTCCTGCACCTCGCATAGCTCTGTTCACTTCCTCATTTTTCCATCTTTGTAAGTCGGCGCACTGCTCCAAGGAGTGGTTAGCTGGCCTGCCGTTCCTGCTGTGCTTTGGGCATGCCATCCTGAATATGTCCCAATTGTTACCCGGCCTTGGTGGTCCTTGATAGTTTCCTCCATTGTGATTACCTCCGTTGAAATTTCCTTCTGCTCTGGGCCTCGAAGACCCGGCTTCTGTGTTGGCGACAAACTCGGAACCTCCTTCAAACGGGCGCTTGTTCTGGCTATTTCCGTTATTACCCGGTGCTGACCCATTGCCGGTTCTTCCGTTATTACTTGTGTTTGCTTTTACCTTCTTGTCATCAACTTCCTCTTCTGTAGTATCTGTCGCAGCGTGTTTGTTGCACGCATCCATCAATTCTCCCATTGTAACTTCCGACGCATTTCGACTAGACTTCATGCGAGTTAACTTTTGCACTAAAGGTATATACTTGCATGTTTTTGCCATGGCTTGTAGTGCATCCTTGGGCTGAATATCCGTGGACGAGTGAAGTATCTCCATAACCCGGGGCACCCAACTGCGCGCCGATTCTCCCTTCTTCTGGACGCATCGCTCTAGATCATCAATAGTGAACAATTTCCTGCACGTCCCATGAAAGTGCTTGACAAACGCGGTCTTCAATTCCTCCCAGAACTTGATAGATCCTTCCGGCAAATTGGTGAACCATAACTTTGCTGCTCCTTCTGACATCATCAAGTACATGAACTTGGCTTGGAGATTCTCGGATGCGTTGCGAATCGACATTGCCATCTCATAACTACTTAGCCATGTTTCTGGATCCATAGTTGGCTCGTAATTCACTACTTTCCCTGGCTCTTTGAATTTTTCCGGGTAAGGTTCAGCTCTGATATTGTCCGAGAGACACTTGGGCCCCGCAAGAACGGTCGAGGCCGGCCTTGTTCTAGAAACGTGTGATACAGCGGGGGGCGCGGATGGGCGCGGTGCTGCAGGAAGTCCATGCGCTGCAGACCCGGCCGCGGCCCTCCGAGCTCTGGAACTGTCCACAACAGCCTATGCTGCTGATGCTGCCTGAACGCGGGGAGGAGGCGGCATTTGCTGCTGCTCTTCCCTCCGCCGTGCTGAACTTGTTTGGATATTCCCTTGCTGTTGATTGACGTATGGCGTCCCGTGCATACCGCTTCTATGATCCGGATAATTGGCTTGCTGCGCCACCGCAGTGTGCAACAGATCGATGGCTTGCCGGGTCTTCTCTGCATGGGGTGACTCTCCTACAGGGATTTGATTTAACGCGAGTGTCGCCGCATACACATTGTCCATGGGATTATTGTAGTGACCGGCTGGTGTGCGAAATCGTGATGGTGGCGGTGGTGGTAGATCGTTGCTGGTTGTGACTCTAGTCTGTGGTGGGGGTAACCCGGCCCGTTCATTTGCCGGATGTGTCCCTGCTGTCGCCGGTTGGGGTGCGGTTCCCTGGTTCACCACTGGTATCGGCTGATCCTGAGGTGTGACAAATAAAGTAGCCGGATTAATAACCCCGCCCGTTGCTGGTAACCTAGTTTGATGCCTTTCATGTACTCTAGATGTTTCCTCCCGGAGCCGAGTTTCCAGCGCATCCAGTTCATGCTGCCGCGCGGCCATCCCTTGCCTTTCTGCCTCTACTTGCCTTCTTTGCTGTTCCAGCGCACGACGAGCCACATCCAGATCCCTGACACGTTCCGCTGCGTTTTCTGGAGTGATAACCGTTGCAAGAACCGTGGGGTCTAGAATCAGATTATTATCGAATAAGGCCGGGTGACGCGGGTTTGAAGGACCCGCCCCTGGTGTCCGGTTTCCCAGGAATCCGAACGTATTTGCGTGCAACTCCTCGTCTGCTGCGCGGCTGGTCACTGATGCCGACTCTCCATCAACCCGGGCCAGAACCGGGTCTCCGTTAGCCGCGCCCTGCTGCTGGGCCAATGCCTGGGCCGCCCCGACTGCTGCCGCGGTTGCGTTCCCTTGGTTGAGATTGGCCGCGGGAGCCGCATAGACTGCAACTCGGCGTACGATACCCGGTGTAAATTCATGTTGTTCTTCCTCGCCGTTATCCTCCTCATACCGGTTTTCCAGCAGATCCAGGATAGACCCGGTATCATCTTCTCTTTCGACCCGGTCGCGCGGGCTCCATGCCGGCTCCTCCGGCTGTTCCCACTTCGCGATGGGTTCTTCTGCCGGATGTGTCGTTCCAATCGATTCTTCATCATCTGATCGGATAGAAGTGGCTTCTCCTGGCACTGAATCAGATCCAATATTGTCAGGGATCGAACCGGAAGTACATACCATACCAATGAAGACGCTGATCCGGCCGATTGTCACGACGGATCCGGATTCGAGGTGATCCGCTTCTGGCCCCCAGCCGGAATCGTCCACCGTCTTTTCTCCTTTGTGGTCGATGTAGATCTCGCCGACGACAAGATTCTCCATGTTCTTCCGAGCTTCTCCCGTGATGTAAACACCTTTGGACGCAGGCCGCACGGTGGGCGCCAACTGTCGTGGGATAATCACGGCAGACGTTACCGGGGGTAACTGATCTTGGGGCAAGACGACACAGGTGTTTGGGAGAGGGTTTAGCTCAGAGGAAAACATGATGCAACTCGATCTGGTAGCCGGCAATCAAAGTCGCCGAGTCTCCGATCTTGATATAATAACTCAACTCTGGGATTACACTAGATGCTCGATATCAGGCGATATTGCTAGGGTTCTTAGATCTCTGTTTAAACTAGACCTAGGGGTCGGTTTATAAAGCACCCGTACCCCCTGGCTTACCCTCCAAGGCGCATCCTGGATCCTACCCGGACACGGCGCACAAACCCTAACTTTCCTTTACCATAACCCACAATCCGGGTTACTGGGCCTACAAGCTTGGGCCTTCCATAAGCTTCCTTATCCTTAGCCGGATCCTGCGCAGCGTCCTTTGGGCCGGGTTACTCCTTGGAGTTTGGCCTACCGGGTTGTCATCCCCCCATCACTCTGCATCCTCGCCGGCACAAGTTGAATTTTCCTTGCCCCCCTTCGATTCCGGGATTGGGGGTTGCAGAGCGGTGGAAGGAGGATGCAGTGTAGATATGGCGGGAACGCTAGGGTTTTCTTCGTTGATGTGCCCACGGAAATCTCCAGCGCGGCCGTGGAGGCACCCGGAGTAGACGACGAAGCTGTGGAAGAGCCCGCCTGAGTCGATGAGTTCCCGCAGAGGTGGACGCGGGCACTGCTGTGGGATTTGTGGCGGATGCAGCCGTGTGCGCATCGCCGACGGTCGCAGGAGCCTGGGTGTTTCCTCTAGCACCCATTGCGGAGAAGAACCTCGCCGGTCGAGAGCCGGATCCGCCGATGGTGGAAGTACTCCGGAAAAAAAATCTCTCTCTCTCGTTCTTTCGATCTCGCACGGAGAGCTCTCGGGCAATTCGTCTCGGGGAGGTCACTATGAGTGAAGTGGGGAAGATGAAACGGGAACGAACGAAGCGTATTTATAAACATTTGTGCTATGATTATCCCAACGGCTAATTTAGCTGTTGGATGCATGCCGCGTGTCTCGGTGAAAATCTGGGATACAGCAAGCTAGCACATTGATGCCTAATCTCCTCGTCTCTCGCGCCAAAATCTAGCAATGATTCGCTTTTCAGTTTTTGACCAAATCCAAACGGCGATGATGTAAGCATGATTTTTGCGCTTACGTCATGGTTAACAGGTTCCTTATAAACAAAGCTCGCGAAGAAATGTCGGATTCTCCAAAAGACAGTTTTTGGCATAAAAGTGTGAGGAAAGAAGATTCAATACTGGAGGTCGACTTTTCTGAATGCATAACTTTCAGGAAAAGACGAATAATGGAGGTTTTAATTCTTCTTGGGGGCTACTGTCGAATATATGCCAAATGGGAGTATATCTGGCATTTTCTAAAGGCCGGATTACCCGGGTGGCCCGTAGGCAATGGAGCAAACTTCATTGGGAGGCCCAGTAATCCGACACACAAGAAGGCAGATCCTAGAAGAACCGGGATCACGTCCCTATACGTGATCCGGCTTGGAAAACAAGCCGGATGTATTGCTTACCAAGAATAGGAATACTTTCCGTAGACTTCAAGCTTACTTCTTGTAAGCCCTAGTCCTGATGCCTATATAAAGTCGGACGAGAGCAGCCTCAGGGCACAGATCACAACATCATGAGATAGCGAAACCCTAGACTCACATTGTATTTTGTACACTTCAGGTTTTAGCTCTGATTTAGTGAGATTGCAGCAGTAGGGCGTCGCCTTTGTTGCGACATACCAAACCTGGGTAAATCTGTGTCCTTGCCTCCGGCAACTCCCCTACGTTTCCACCCACGATCTACCATCACGCTTATGCCACCCCCTGCTGACGAAGACATGGATCCTGGACCCTGCGGGTAAGGACACCCCATCTCAGGCCCAAGGTTAAGGCCCAAGAAGAGGAGCCCTTGGAGTATTCCAGAAGGCCCACGTGAAGCCCACCCGCGCTAACTTGCGGGTTATGTTTAGAAATATGTAACCGACTTAAGGTTAGAATTCGAGTCCTCTCCGGGTAGGGTTTGAGACCTGGCCACCTATATAAGGCCAGGAGAGCCACCGGAAGAGGACCAAGCAACACCGCAACACCAAAGCCTTGAACTCGAGATCATACTCTCGATTCGAGCAACCACCATTGTAACCGATCTACTCAGTAATACAGATCGACAGAGGCAGGAGCAAGGGTTTTACCTCTACGAGGGCCCCGAACCTGGGTAAATCTCGCCCCCTGTCTAGCCGACGATTCCACCAGCGCTCATGAGTTCTCCTAGTCGAAACCCGATAGGGTCACCTAAGGGATTTGTAGAGTCAGAGATTCGACAATTGGCGCTGACCGTGGGGACGATGGGCGCTGGATCACCGGCATCTTCGGCTTCATCGACAACCAACTCCCGTTGGAAACCATCGACTACGGCTCCGAACAATCCTATATGGATTGGATCTGTCGTGGTCACAACTCACTCGCCGGAATCACGCCCGGTATTCGAGGATCTGGAGAAGAGCGTCACCTTGACGTCCGGGAGCCTGAAATTCGTAACCAACAGGGACGGAATCCTCCACTTCTCGGACGAATCAGAAACTGAATCTGGAGTTGTCGACTCGCGCCGTCATCTGGAGAAAAGCGGCGAATCCATCCGCTTCAACACCAACGACTACCATACCCGAGGAACCATCAAGAGTTCAAAGAAACTTTCGATCTACGCCTAGGACGCACGAGCCTCAACTGGCTCAAGTCTGCATGGCAGGATCGGAACAAGCCCCGGAAACGGAACATAGCGCAGCAGAGCGCAACATAATCGGCGTCTCACGGGAATCTTCGAACCGAGCAAAGGAGGCTATGCGAACGAGCAAGCCACCCGCAGTCGGAGCTTCACACGAAGATATGGTTGCCTACCACTATCACCTAGTGAGAGCAGCCACGACTATCAAAGACGCTCGGATAGATCTGGCCCGCCGAAGAAGAGCGGCGGATGAGTCAAGTCAAAGACGAGCCGGGCTGTCCCTAACACCCTCAGTCGGAACCCGACCCACGAGGAAGGGGCACGCATCCACATCCAGGAACAATGAATCCCTAGCCGGGACCAGCAGATCGATCACTCCTTCTCTCATGCGAGTCGATGACGACGGCAACGTCAAGAAAGCCGCAGAGCAGCTGGAGAAGGAACAGGAGAAAGAGAAAGAGAAGGAGAGAGAAGCGTCCCGCAAACATAGGAGCTCTTCGCCAAGAAGGGACAGGTCGCTACGTCGTGGCCGAGGAAAAGAAGCACGACGCCGTGATGACAGTCGAAGCAGCAGCGAAGGCAGTCCGAGAGACAAAAGTTCGCGACATCACAGCGGCCGCTCGCGAAAGCGAAGCAAGGAGCCAAGGAAGGACGCCGACCGCGACCGGCCAGGACATGACGCGCGATCGGACATCGCACAAAATAAAGTAGATAAGGCAAGGGCTTCGCGATATCGCGGGCGCTCTTCGTCTAGCTCCTCGGATGACGAAACCTACGGTGCGCTCTGCTTTGCCCGCAGCATCCGCGAAGCGCCTCTACCCAGAAGATTCAAGCTCAGCACGGAAGTGACAAAGTACGACGGCTCACTCGAGCCCTCTCAATGGCTAAGCGATTACCTCACGGCAGTAAAATGCCAACGTGGGAACAAGAACACAGCTATGCAATATCTCAATTTGCATCTCGTTGGCGCGGCCCGCAGCTGGCTGGAAAGAAGACCAAGATCTTGTTACGCATCGTGGGATGACTTGCACCGCGACTTTTGCAAGAATTTCCAGTCGACTTACAAGAGGCCGGCCACCATTGAAGAACTGCGAGCATGCAAGCAGAAAAGCGGTGAGTCTACCCGCGAATATATCCAGCGGTGGACCACGCTCAGGAACACTGCGGAAACCATCTCGGAAGAAGTGGCGATTGAGGCCTTTGCGAAAGGCGCCCGAAGAACTGCTTTCAGAGAAGAGCTAGGCAGGGCTGCACCCAAAACTATTGGAGTGCTAATGATCATAGCCGAAAAGTGGGCTAACGGAGAAGACGCAGTGCGCAACGAGAGAGCATCATCACCTGCGCACGATGAAGACCGCCATGGCCGAAGGAAAAGGAGGAAATATTACGATCACGAGGATCGAGAGGAGCTGGTAGCGGCGGAATTCACGCGAAGCCGCGACTCCGGTCGCCGTGGGAATCGCGAGTGGAGACCGAAGGCTGAAGAAAAATCTCCCGAGGAAGACCTTGATGGATACTGCTCGCTACATCTATTTAGAGATAAGCGCACGGGAAAAACTAAGGCAACACACCTTCTTAAGGATTGCCGAAAGTTTATTGATATCTCGGAAGCCCTCGCAAGAAAAAGATCCGCAACCACTCAAAATTACCCACTGCTTCCAGGAGGAGGCCACCAAGGATTCCAGCCGCCACAACCCCTACCTCCACCAGCAAATCCAAACATGGCATTGGCTGCACTGCCAGCACCACCTGCACAAAACTCCGGGGCCAATGCATACCCGAATCCAGCAGGGCAACTCGCGATGATCCAGAAGGTATGTCCATCCCGCAGAGCTCAAAAGACTAACACAAGGCAGTTGTGCATGGCTGTGCAGACCCCACCAACAAAGCCCGAGTACTTGAAGATGGCGGATCAACCGATCACATTTTCGATGAAAGACCACCCGCCACGAGTCCATCGACCAGGACACGCCGCCCTCGTCATCCAAGCACAGATTGGCAACTACGACTTGGCCCGCGTATTCATGGATGGTGGCAGTGGCATCAACATTATTTACGCGGATACACTCCGTCGGATGAACAGGAATCTGGACGGCCTTGCGGAATCAGAAACATCCTTCCATGGGATAGTTCCGGGAAAGGCAATCCGTCCACTCGGAACAATCAACTTAGAAGTTGTGCTGGGCACTAAAAGCAACTACAGAAGAGAATTCCTCGACTTCGAAGTCGTCGACTGGCCTTCACAGTACCACGCCATTCTTGGTCGAACAGCGTTCGCCAGATTCATGGCAGTACCACACTACGCCTACCTGAAGCTCAAATTACCTGGAGAATATGGTGTGATCACAATCGATGGAGACTTTCAGAAATCCAACAAGTGCGACATTGAACTCAACGAGATCACAAAATCTTTCGGGATGCAAGAAGAACTTCAAGAGCTGGCAAAAACCACGGATCACTCCGTGATGCCCCTCACGAAGAAAAATGCGTCTGAACTAGAGTTCAGTGCCAACAGTGACACCCGAAAGCATCAAGTACACCCGACAGATTCTGCGAAGACAGCGATGGTCTCAACCACCCTCTCGCCAGCATAAGAAAGGGCGCTCGTCGAACTCCTCCGTGAGTACTGGGAAATTTTCGCCTGGCAGCCTTCAGATATGCCAGGAATACCCAGGGAGTTTGCCGAGCACTCACTCGAAGTCTTTCCATATGCCAAACCCATCAAACAAACTACTCGACAATTTTCAGAACCCAAGCAGAAAGTGCTTGGAGAAGAAGTAAACATATTGTTAGCAGCAAATTTCATCAGGGAGATCAAAATATCCACCTGGTTAGCAAACCCAGTGCTGGTCCCCAAGAAGAACACGGACATCCTTCGGGTATGCATTGACTACACGTCGTTAAACAAGCACTGCCCCAAGGATAACTTCTCCCTCCCGCAAATCGACCAGATCGTGGACTCTACGGCAGGCTGTCAACGCCTCTCCTTCCTGGATGCCTATTCGGGCTACAATCAGATCCGGATGAAACGGGAGGACGAAGAAAAGACAGCATTCATCACGCCACACGGCGTATATTGCTACACGACAATGCCCTTCGGGCTCAAGAACGCAGGCGCAACATACCAGCGCTGCATGCAAAAATGCCTCGCCAAGCTCATTGGCAAGAACGTACAAGTGTACGTTGACGACATCATCATCAAGACTCGAGTTGAGGACACACTCCTTGAAGACATTAGAGAAACATTCGACGCCCTCAACGCATACAGGATCAAGCTCAACCCGACGAAATGCGTTTTCGGCGTCCCAGCAGGAAAACTTCTCGGGTACCTGGTATCCGCCAGAGGCATCGAAGCCAACCCAGAGAAAATACAAGCAATCTTGACTATGAAGGAGCCAACCAATCTGCAAGGAGTCCAGCAGCTCGCAGGGCGACTAGCCGCCCTGAGCCGGTTCATCGCCCAATTAGGAGAGCAAGCGTTACCCTTCTACAAACTATTGAAGAAGACGGACAAGTTCGAGTGGACACCAGAAGCTAAACAAGCGTTCGCGGACTTGAAGCGCTCGTTGCAAAGCAGGTGCGTCCTTGCAACACCGCAAGAAAGGGAGCCACTCTACTTTTACCTAGCCGCCACAAACCAGGTCATCAGCACAGCAATCGTAGTCGAACGACCTGAGGAGGGCAAGGCATACGGAGTCCAACGACCGATCTATTACATCAGTGAAGTGCTCTCGCCATGCAAGCAACGATATCCTCATTACCAGAAGCTCGCATATGGAGTTGTTCTTACAGCCCGAAAGTTTAAGCACTATTTCTAGGAACACGCCATCACAGTGGTTAATGATGCGTCACTCGGGACAATCATGAACAACCCTATGGCATCCGGAAGAATAGCCAAGTGGAGCATCGAGCTGGGCGCTTGGGACATCACTTATGCATGACGCAACGCAATCAAATCCCAGGTACTCGTGTAATTCTTAAGCGAGTGGACAGAGTTACAAACGCCTGGTCCGCCTGAGTACACGAGCAACTGGATAATGTACTTTGACGGGTCCAAAAGAAACGAAGGTGCAGGAGCTGGAATCGTTCTCATATCGCCTAGGGGAGACAAGCTGCAATACGTACTACGATTAGACTTTCCACCCGATGATCCAGCATCGAACAACGATGCAGAATATGAAGCCCTGTTGCACGGGATGAAGATGGCAGTTGCCTGTGAAGCTACCCGATTAATGATCTACGGCGACTCCAATCTCATCGTGCAGCAAACAATGAAGGAATGTGACGCAATTGCTGAAAACATGATCGCATATCGCGACATGTACAACCTACTCGAAGGGAGGTTCAAAGGATGCGAGCTGAAGCACATTGCGAGATCCAGCAACAAAGAAGCAGATAGACTGGCAAACATGGGTTCCACAAACACACCCATACCGCCAGGAATATATTTCGAACGGATGATCAAGCGCTCAGTCAAAGTCAAAAAAGCTGCAGGAGCACCCGCAGCACCGGAAACAGAGGTCAGCCCGCAAGTTGCCATCATCGAGCTTATTCATAACATTTCACGACAGTTTTTTCTGGTCGAGCCAGTCTGGACGCAGAAATACCTCGACTACCTGTCCTCCAGACAGCTCCCGGCCGATCCTCGCGAGGCTCGACAGATAATCAGATGCAGTAAATCTTTTCGGGTAATCAACGAAGAATTATACAAGCAAAGCATCTCGGGTATACTTCAGCGCTGCATCGCACCCGAAGATGGCAAAGAATTACTCCAGGACATCCACCAAGGAGACTGCGGACATCACGCTAGTTGGAAGACAATCATGGGAAAAGCCTTCCGAGCAGGATTCTATTGGCCCACGGCAGCCAAGGATGCAAAGGAGTTAGTCGAACGATGCAACGCTTGCCAGTGATTCGCACCAAGACCACATGCACCTGCTACGGAATTGCACATGATACCCATCGCCTGGCCTTTCGCACAGTGGGGGATAGACATGGTAGGACCGCTATGCAAGTCCACCCCGGGTGGATATACACACTTGCTGGTTGCAGTCGACAAGTTTACCAAATGGATCGAGGCCATGCCAGTAACTTCGGCTAGCGCCCAATGCGCCGTCAAGTTCCTTGATTCCATCGTATGCAGATTGGGGTACCACACGATATCATTACAGACAATGGTACAAATTTCACGGCAAAGGAAACACAACAGTTCTGCGAGGAAAAGGGCATCAACTTCAAGTTTGCTTCAGTTGCCCACCCGCAAACGAACGGACAAGTCGAAAGATCCAATGGCTTAATTTCAGCTGGCATCAAGAAACGTCTACTCGATCGTCTACAACCAGCAGCAGGACATTGGGATGAAGAGCTACCCTCCGTACTATGGAGCCTCCGCACAACTCCAAATCGATCCACAAACTACACGCCATTCTTCATGGTATACGGGGCAGAAGCGGTCCTTCCCGAGGATGTTAGGTTCAGCGCCCCATGAGCCGTGGCTTACAGCGAAGAAACCTCCAACAGGGCACTCGCGGAAGATATGGATGCACTCGATGAGATGCGCGATATAGCGCTCGCAAGATCCGCAGTATATCAACAATCACTGCGAAACTATCACAGTCGCCGCATACGCCACAGAGCATTCGCGGTAGGAGACCTAGTGCTACGGCTCAAGCAGAAGGAGGGACACAAGCTCGAGCCACCATGGGAAGGACCCTTCGTCATACAAGAAGTTATCCCAGGTGGAGCCTACAGGCTGAAGAACCCATCGAATGGAGGAATCTATTCCAATCCTTGGAATATCGCACACCTCCGAAAATTTTATCCCTAGATTTACTTGTTCTCACAAACAAATAAGACTATACTAGCCACTCTTGTAGCTCGAATACATGACTTCTCAGTCATCGCAATAAAATACATGGTTTCTCAACCATATTTACTCAAAGATTATTCATTCTTATATGCTAAAATAGTTACAGGTACACATCCCATAACACACGGGGGTTACGCCTACAACTAAGCATAACAGGAAAATTTATACATACAAGGTCATACATCTTACAACAGTTTTTACAAACTATACAACATCACAGGATGTACACATCCAACAATCAATCATGGCGAAAAGCATTCTCAGTCGCCAACACTCTATCTACTTTCTCAGAGGTCAGCCGAATGATTTTCTCCGCTGCTGGACGAACAGCATCATAGTGCGGCGAAATATCATCGATTGGACCGTCTGGAAGCCTAGCTACGGAATTAAAATTTATCTCAGGATGCCATATCCGGACAAAGGAGAGGGCCACCACCGCGCCGCAAGTCATCTGATTGCGCACGCACTCGTGAATCTCTCCCTCTTGCCCGAACAGCCTGAGGAGATGGCTCGAGTCTTCAGGACCCCTTTCCAGCGGATAGAACGCAGCATTCATCGCGATCAAGACCTCGTGAAAAGAACTCACGAGAACTTTTACCTGGGTGATACGGAACTTCAAAGTAGCCAGCACAAAACCTCGACTGCGATCAGACCAAAAGTTATTCGCATGAGGCCTCGAGCTGCCAGCTTCTTGAAGAATGTGGTTTTCTACCCACTGTTTTCCTCCCTATCATCCGGCTTAACAACTGAAGAGCAAATATGCACGATTAGTCAAGGAAACAAGACAAAGAAGACTCGGGGGCTGTATTACTTACACAGAAAAGTCCCTAGCGACGGAAGCCAACTCGTCCATCAGAAATTGTTCGCGTTCAGTCGCCAGTCTTTGCTTGGACTTCGCCACATCGGCTACCCCGCGCAACGCTTTCAACCTGCGCTCACCGTCAGCTACACGATCACGAAGACCTGCCAAAGACCCCACAGCGGCGACAAGCGGATCTGTTGGGGCAGCAGGTCCACCTGAAGGTTCCGCGGCCACCCCGGATACCTGAAAAGCACAAAGAAGATTAAAAGGAATAAGTGCCCCACTCGAGATATATTTACAACCTATTCGACAGGTGCTCGGGGGCTACTCCCATCGGGAGCGCACGATCAATCGCGGGAAACATTTCAGCAAAAGCATCTCGATTAAAATATTGAGGAAACGGGAGCACATCCCAGGGTTCATTACAATCGAAGTTGCAAGATACAAACGAACTAAACTAAGAAGCTACAGTGGTACTCCCACTCGCGGCAGTCGTCCCTCCCTTAAGTCGAGCAAACAGCTCAGATAACTTCCGAGCGAGGACAGCGGCTGGCTCGCCAAAACGACGAAGCCCTACCTTTTTGCCCGTGGAAGGATCGACTGGGAGATCCGAGTAGGCCTCCTCCAGGCCGCTAACTCCATGCGCCAGCGCGAACTGGATGGCCGTCTTCGCCCAAGATTCCGACTGGGCAACCGCGTAGGCATCAAGGAGATTGCTCTCCGAGAAGATCTTCAGCAGGTCACCTAGCGCGGGTGGAGATGAAGCATTGACGAGAAGGCGACCATGCAGCTGCGTCAACACTTCAGTAGCACTGCCGACCAAGGAGCAAACCCCTGCAGCATGCCTCCTAAGCTGGGCGCAAGAATCTGTCAATGCGTCCACTCGAGGAACCCCAGCAAGCTCCAAGGGGACACCCAGAAGACCTAAGAACAAAAAAGGGTGTTAATCCAAAAGATCTACCAAGACAAAAAGAAGATTTTAGAAAAGTACAAACTTACCCGCAAAGCGCTCAGCAAGGGGACGAATAAAATTGACAAGATTGGCATCCGCCTTGGCGCCAGCATCCTCCAAGTTCTTCAAGGCATCCTGGGCAGCCGCGAGTTTTCCCTCGTAATCGGCATTTAACATGCGGGAAGACTCGAGCTCCTGCCGGGCAGTCGCCAGTTCTGCCTCTAAAGTTGCTGCCTGGGCGGAGGCTTTGTCTTTCTCGGTCTTCAAAAACTCAAGTTGAGCTGCACGACAACATTTATCAGAATCGGAGAACGGATGGGAAAAAACACAAACAGAAGAAGAGGGCTGAGCTTACCTCGAAGAAGTTCGTTCTCAGAGGTGAGTCGAATGCGGTCCGCTCGAAGGAACGCGCAGTCGGACTCAGCAAGAACAACACGACGCCCAATCGCCGCGAGGGAGTCAATAAGTGTCTGCGGGCAACACGAAAGTGGAAATCAGAAGAGTAAAAATTGAGCCTATACTCGATTGTAAACATTCGAGCATAGCCTCGGGGGCTACTCCCATCGGGAGCACTATCGTGCACCCGATAAAACCAAGAAGAAGGAAAAGACAGACTTTGAGCCTGTAGCCGATCACATGCGATCAACTACAGCCTCTGGGGCTACTCCCATCGGGAGCACTGTCGTGCACCCGATAACAAACGAAAGGCAAGTAACAGAATTTACCTGGCCCTTGGCACGGGAAAGAGGATCTGCTGAGCTACCCGTCGCCTCTTTTGAAGCCGAAGCTCCAACAGCAGAACTAGGAACTCCATGCTCCGTAGTCGCTACTTTGGGGGCTACGCTGGGCAAATTCTGGACAGTGCCAGCAGTAGGAATCTCATCCGCAGCTCCTGCCTTACTCTTCCTTTCGGGAGGAAGGGAAGAGGCGTACCTGCGAGGACTAATGGTTTGAAGGCTGCAACAAAAGACAAAGTGTTAACATAGATGCAAAGGAAAACGTTCGACTAAGAACGAGGAGAAAGAAACTTACTCATCTTCGTCGTCCTCCTCATCCAGCATATCCGCATTCCAGGCGGTCTGGATAACTGGGAATGAGGAGGAAGGAGCGCGCATTCGCAGAGGGGTAGCGTTGATGGGATCCTTCCCAGGCGATTCTTCCAAGGAGTTGTCCTTGGAGGTGGCCTCATCACCTTTCACCCGACGGCGCTTATGATAATCGCCACCCGAGTCCCCGACGTCATCCGAAGAATCTTGGTCGGAGCTCGAAGAAGCGTCCGCAACACTGGTGTCGGCCGGGGCATCCAGATTACTCGCCAATAATTCTGAGGCCTCCGCCCCGGATACAGGAGGGTAGCAGGTGGCCATGGATAAACTCTATGGAAGACAGAAGAAAGCAAGGGAAAATTCAATCGACTGAAACTCAGAACAAACAAGAAAACAAAAGAAGAGAAGAAGAATAAACTCACCGCGGCTGGCGGAGGCTTCGACGCGTCGAAGGCTGCGACTGCGCAGTCGGGGAATTTCTCTCCCACCTTCAGGCTAGTGATAGCCGCGATCTTCTTCTCGAACTTGACGTTCGAGAATTCCTCGCGACTTACTCGGCTAGGATCCTCAGAGCCTTGGTACTCCCACATCGTGGAAGGTCTGTGCTGCTGAGGTTGGATCCTGCGCTTCAGAAAGATACTCGCCAGATGCAGCCCGTTGAGTACAACTCCAGCAGTTTGATCACGGAGAGCTGTCACCCTTGCGAGTAGTAGTGCGACGACCTGGGTTTCTTCAGTCGACAACTTGTGCGCCCAGGATTTCCGCCTCTTCAAAACAGCGAACGGGTGGAATTCCACGATCCCACCCGAGCTGTTGTCGATGACGTAGAACCATTTTTTCCTCCAGCCCTGCGCGGAGTCGATGAAGTACATGCTGAAGTAGCTGGTCTCCGATTTCGCTTGGATCCCAAAGCCACCCGTGCGCAGCGGCTCGCCGGGATCGGAGTCTAGCCGCGATTTCTCGCGGAAGATCCGAACTTTGAAAAGGGCCTTCCAGAGCGCCCAATGTGGGCGAATGCCAAGGAAGCATTCGAGAACACGATGAAGCACGATATGTGCTGCACCGCGTTCGGAGGAAGGTCGTGAAGCTGTATGCCATAGACATACAGCAACCCGACAAGAAACGGATGGAGGGGAAAGGAAAGACCGCGAGACACGTGGTCCACGAAGACCACGCGCTCATTCGCTTGCGGGTTAGGTACCTCTTCCTTCTTTCCGAGGCGCACCCGCTTCTCGGACTCCGCCGGCAGCAGCCCCTCCTGCTGCATCTCCTTGATGCTCTTCGCGGTGGTGTTGGGCGAACGCCAGTCGCCCGAGCGCGGCGCAGGTTGCACAGAAGCTTCCCCGGATGCGGAAATGGCAGCGCTGCGTCTTTTGCCTCCCGCCATCGCTGCTGAGCACGAGCTTGGAGGAAGAAAGAAGATGAGCGCGAGGAGGAAGACGGATTGGAAGACGAAGGCTGGGAAAGTTTTACCGCACAGCAAAGACCCGTACTTATACACGGAACGAATCGATGCTGGCCACTCGATGCGCCACGTGGCGCCCATCGTCGCCACCACGTGTGAAGACGAAACGAGGAGGCGGTGAGCGCTGTTTCCTGCCACGATCTTAACAGAAGATCGTGCGCATTTACTGCACGGTTTGCGAAAAAACCAGGAACGATGTCTCGTTTCCCGGTCAAAAAGCTGACTATGTGGGCCAGGCTCTCTGCTCTCACTCCGTCACGTCCCATCGGGAGGAGAAAAGTGCGCCATGACGTCATAGCGTGCATCATCAAATTGAAGAAAGCTTCGAATGGGAAGTTCAAACGCGAAAATAACTTCGTATGAACAAATTTCCTTCGAATAGAAGCAACTTTTTCATGAACAAATCATGAGGCAAGACTTCTTTAAAAACGAAGGAAAAAACCCTGCACACGAAAACTCTTTCGTACGGGCACGATCTCCCAGACATGAAAACTCTTTCATATGGGCATAAAACTCCTAAACACGAAAACTCTTTCGTATGGATAGAAGAACTACTCAGTAAAAAATTACACGAGTAGGCAGAACCTATCCTTTCTCACTCGCATGATATTTAACATCATAAAAGCCTGGATCGTTCGGCCGACTAGGCACATCCGGATGCCATATTCTTCGAATATGAAGGTAAGACCCGAAAGATCTCTCTTGAGGGCCTCGAATCGCACTCAAAGCTGCGTCCTCCGGTATGATTCCGTGTCAACAACACGAAGAAAAATCCCAGCGGACGCGCCGGGTACCCCCATAGGTTAAGTTCGACT
Organism: Alopecurus myosuroides; assembly: GCA_028641055.1. Lineage (NCBI taxonomy): Eukaryota > Viridiplantae > Streptophyta > Magnoliopsida > Poales > Poaceae > Alopecurus > Alopecurus myosuroides. The sequence continues at coordinate 183,236,406 of CM054061.1, read as the reverse complement.
CGATAAGACCACAACGGCCCAGTCGCAATAATCACCTTATCGGGTTCGAGTCGGAGGTCTCGAATCTGTGTAGGCCAGAAATGTTTTTGCCCTAGTCGCAATTAATTGGCCCTGATCTCTCGGGAGAGCCAAGCTACTGTGCCACATCCTTCTGCGATAAAAAGCCATAAAAACAGGCACTTGCATTGCTCAATACTCAAGTACGAGAACTCATTATACAGGGTACATGCCCTCTTAACAGGAAACAGCCAAACTGGTTATCCACAAGAAAGAAAAACCAAGAAAGATTTGACCGTCTACTCGACTGGAGAAATCCCACTCGAGCAAACGCTCGGGGGCTACTGACGAAGACATGGATCCTGGACCCTGCGGGTAAGGACACCCCATCTCAAGCCCAAGGTTAAGGCCCAAGAAGAGGATCCCTTGGAGTATTCCAGAAGGCCCACGTGAAGCCCACTTGCGCTAACTTGCGGGTTAAGTTTAGAAATATGTAACCGACTTAAGGTTAGAATTTGAGTCCTCTCCGGGTAGGGTTTGAGACCTGGCCACCTATATAAGGCCAGGAGAGCCACCGGAAGAGGACCAAGCAACACCGCAACACCAAAGCCTTGAACTCGAGATGATACTCTCGATTCGAGCAACCACCATTGTAACCGATCTACTCATTAATACGGATCGACAGAGGCAGGAGTAAGGGTTTTACCTCTACGAGGGCCCCGAACCTGGGTAAATCTCGCCCCCTGTCTAGCCGACGATTCCACCAGCGCTCATGAGTTCTCCTAGTCGAAACCCGATAGGGTCACCTAAGGGATTTGTAGAGTCAGAGATTTGACACCTGCCATGAACCTTACTAGGACACTCGACATGAATTGTATGCCTAATCTTGACAAAGTTTTGCAGCGATGCGATGACACAAATCTGGTGTTAAACTGGAAGAAGTGCCACTCCATGCTAACATAAGGTAGTGTACTTGGTCATAAAATATCAGGTAGAAGAATAGAAGTTGTTAGAGAAAATGCTATGGAAAAACTGCCATACCCTATAAATATCAAAGGTATAACAAGTTTTCTTGGGCATGAAGGATTCTATAGACGTTTTATTAAAAGTTTTCCAAGTTCTCTAAACTGTTGAATAATTTATTACAGAAGGGAGTTAAATTGAATATTGATGAAAGTTGTATTGTTTCTTTCAACTAAGTTAAAAATGATTTGCTAAAGCACCAATCATAAGGCCTCCCATATGGGACAAGCCATTCAAATTATCTGTTGGTGCAATTCTAGGACAACATGATGGTGATATATTTATGTCATGCATTATGCTAGTCGTACTATTAACGACGCCCAACAAAATTATCCAACGACTAAATTAGAACTATTTGTGATAGTGTTTGATTGTGATAAGTTTTTTTCATACACGAGTGATGCTAAGGTTAAGTTTTATAATGATTGCCAAGATTTAAGGGAACTCATATTAGCAAAAAAATGTTAAGGTTAGACTAATCCGTTGGTTGTAACTGCTGCAAGAATTCGAATTATAGATTATTGAAAGGGGCCATTGATACGTCATAAATGTATCCTTAATTTCTGATGTTCCATGTTGTTTTCTTATTGTTTACACATGTTTGCTATACGCTTTATGTCTTTTTTTATCGATTTTCCGGACTAACCTATTGACAAGATGCCACAGAGCCAGTTCCCTGTTTTCTGCTATTTTTAGTTTTAGAAAAGTTATTCTGAAAATATTCTCGGAATTGGAAAATTCGAAGTCCAGAGGTCCTAGAATTTCCGAAGGTTCCACGGAGTCCCAAAGAGACCCGGAGGGGGGCCACAGGGGGCCCACACCATACGGCGGCGCCCCTTGGCCGCGCCATGGGGTGGTGTGGGGCCCCCAGGTCTCCACCGCCTTTCCCCTTTCGCCTATTTATACCCCCCGAGACGTAAACCCTAAAGATATACCACTTCGTCCCGAAAAACACCCGAGGCCGCCGTCATCATCATCCCAAGATCGGGAGGGTTCTGGAGCTCTCCCCGGCACCCTGCCGGTAGGGAAATTCATCACCGGAGGGATATACAGCACCATGCGCTCCTCCGAAGTGATGCGTGAGTAGTTTATCCCTGTACTACGGGTCCATAGCAATAGCTAGATGGTTGTTCTCTCCACTTTGTACCTCATGTTTAGATCTCGTGAGCTGCCTCACATGATCGAGATCATCTTTATGTAATGCTACATGTTGTGTTTGCTGGGATGTGATGAATGTTGAATGCTATGTCTTCTGATTATCAATCTATCATGTTATCTTCATGCATATGTTATTTATGATCTTGCATGCTCTCCGTTATTAGTAGATGCTCTGGCCAAGTAGATGCTGGTAACTCCAAGGGGGAGTATTTATGATCGATAGTGGGTTCATGTCTCCTTTGCATCTATTCTCGAGTGACAGAAACATGACGGATGGAGGATGTGTTGTTGCCATTAGGGAGAAAACAACGGTGTTTACCTAGTTTGCTTACTGCGATAATATGTTGCTAGCAACTTAGTACCCAACATTTGTTTGGATGATATTCAGAGGGTGGATTATTAGACATAGATGCAGTTGGATGACGGTCTATGTATTTTGTTGTAATGACCGCATGAATCACATAGTAATATTTATGTCTTGCATATGCACTACGGTGCAGCCTTCATTTCTGTCAATTGCCCAGCTGTAATTTGTTCACCACACATGTTATTTATCTTTCACGGAGAGACACCACTAGTGAACCGTGGACCCCGGTCCATTTTCCTCATACTGATAAAACACCTACTGCTTTCACATTGCTTTCATAATGCTGCTATTGCTTTCATACTGTTTTCCTACTATTTTCCACACTATACGTTTAATCTCTTTGTGTTCAGCAAAACCGGTGAGATTGACCACCTCACTGCTACGATGGGGCAAAGTGATTTGATTGTGTTGTGTAGGCTCCACGTTGCTGCTGAACCGGTAGTGCATCTTGCCACCTCAGCTGCATCAACCTTCAGACATTGCTTGTCCTCCTACTGGTCGATTCAACCTTAGTTTCTTTTCTGAGGGAAAACTTGCCGCTGCACTCTTCACAACCTTCCACTTGGGGTTTACCAACGTTTGCATCAAAGTTTTCTAGCGTCGTTGCCGGGGAGGAAGAGAATTTCTGCAAGGGGGTATCTCACTTCCAATCTCTTTTCTTTGTTTTATTTTTGCTTAGTTTAGTTTATTTTGTCTTGTTTGCTTCTCTTTATCAAAAACACAAAAAATTAGTTCTTATTCTAGCTGTAGTTTTATTCCTGTTTTTAGTCCTGTTAAAATGACTACTCCTGAGAACACTAAGTTGTGTGACTTTACTAGCACCAACAACAATGATTTCATTAGCACACCTATTGCTCCACCTGCTCCTACTGCTAATGTTTATGAGATAAAGCCTGCCCTGTTAAACCTTGTTATGAGAGAGCAATTTTCCAGTGTTAGTACTGATGATGTTGCTGCCCATCTTAATAATTTTGTTGAACTATGTGAGATGCAAAAATATAAAGATGTAGATGGAGTTATTATTAAACTGAAATTGTTTCCTTTCTCTTTGAGAGGAAGAGCTAAAGAATGGTTTATGTCTTTTCCTAGAAATAGTATTGATTCATGGACTAAGTGTAAAGATGCTTTCATTGGAAAATATTATCCTCCTACTAAGATTATATCTGAAGTAGCATTATGAATTTTAAGCAACTTGATAATGAGCATGTTGCTAAATCTTTGGAAATAATGAAATCTTTAGTAAAGAATTGTCGCACCCATGGACTGACTACTTGGATGATCATCCAAACCTTTTATGCATGTCTGAATTTTTCTTCAAGAAACCTTCTGGATTCAGCTGCTGGAGGAACCTTTATGTCCATTACTTTGGGGTCAGCAACAAAGCTTCTTGATGATATGATGTTAAATTATTCTGAGTGGCACACTGAGAGAGCTACAACTGGTAAGAAGGTAAATTATGTTGAGGAAACCTCCTCTTTGAGTGATAGACTTGATGCTATTATGTCTATGCTTGTGAATGGCCATGCTCCTATTGATCCAAATAATGTTCCTTTAGCCTCTTTGGGTTCTCAAGAAGATCCTATTGATGTGAACTTCATTAAAAATAATAATTTTCTTATAGGAATAATTGTGGTGGCAACAATTATAGGCCATATCCTCCCAATAATAGCAATGCTTGTGGTAAATCTTATGGTAATTCCTACAACAACAATAAAAGTGTACCCTCTGATCTTGAGAACATGCTTAAAAATTTTATTAGTACACAAACTGTTTTTAATAAACCTGTTGAGGAAAAGTTTGGCAAAATTGATGTTCTTGCTTCTAAAGTTGATAGCCTTGCTCTAGATATTGATTTTTTGAAACTAAAGGTTATGCCTCATGATGTTAAAGAAAGTAAAACTTTGAACGCTATCCAAATTGGAATTGAAGATAATGTTAGGATGTTAGCTGAATTGCATGCTAGATGGGAAAGAGAAGATGAAATAGCTAGAAAGAACAATATAGCTAATGTTTGCACCATTACCACCACTAGTAAAGCTGAAGCTACTCATGCTAGAAAACCTTCTACTATCAATGCTAAACTAATTGGTGTTGGAAACAATCCCACTTCTGCTATTAAAAATGCAAAACTGCCTGAAATTGCTGATACGTCATAAACGTATCCCTAATTTCTGATGTTTCATGTTGTTTTCATGTTATTTCCCACATGTTTGCTATACACTTTATGTCATTTTTATCGATTTTCCGGACTAACCTATTGACAAGATGCCACAGAGCCAGTTCCCTGTTTTCTGTTGTTTTTAGTTTCAGAAAAGTTGTTCTGGAAATATTCTCGGAATTGGAAAATTCAAAGCCGAGAAGTCTTAGAATTCCCGGAGGGTCCACGGAGTCCCGAAGAGACCCGGAGGGGGGCCACAGGGTGGCCACACCATAGGGTGGCGCGGGTCCCCCTGGCCACGCCACCAGGTGTTGTGGGCCCCTTGGACACCCCCCAGCATCTCCCTTTCGCCTATATATGCCCCCCCGATGCATCAACCCTAAAAAATCGGCATTTTCCACCAAAAACATCCATAGCTCCGCCGCCGCCAACAAGTTTCGGGGGACAGAAATCTCTGTTCCGGCACCCTTCCGGGACGGGGAAGTGACCACCGGATCCGTCTCCATCAACTCGATCGCCATCTTCATCGCCGTTGTTGTCTCCTATGATGAGGAGGGAGTAGTTCTCCCCCGGGGCCGAGGGCTCTATCGGTAGCTATGTCGTTCATCTCTCTCTACCATGGTGTGATCTTTATGTGATCGTGAGCTTTGTAATCTAGTTGATAAGTAGATGTTACTCTTCATCTGTTATGCTACTCAAGTGGTTTTGTTATGAGATCTCTATAAACACTTTGATCACGGTGTAAAGGTGACAGTGTGTGCACCGTGTGGTTTAGCATGATATTTATATCTTGTGTTGGTTGAACCTATGAAATTGTGGTGTTTGTATAGTACCTTCTAGGGTGCTCATAGTGGGGTTAACTAGACATGGGAATGCGACTTTGAGGAGTGCTTTTTGCAGCCCTACGCAATGAACTGGTGTTTGTTATTCAACCGGATAGTGGTTCGGAGTAGCATAGTGAAGAGAGATATTTATGCATTCAATTATGTTATCATTGTTGAGAGTGTCCACTAGTGAAAGTAGGATCCTTAGGCCTTGTTTCTAAGCATCAAAACACTGTTTACAATCAGTTCTGCTACATGTTTGCTTGCTTCCATTTTTATTACATATTTCTGTTGTCACTTATAATCATCCATATTACTTGTATTTCACTCTCTCTTTGCCGAACTAGTGCACTTATACAACTGACAATTGTATTGGGTGTGTTGGGGACACAAGAGAATTCGTGTATCGTAATTGTAGGGTTGCTTGGGATGGATAGCTTTGACCTCTTCCTCCCGGAGTTTGATAAACCTTGGGTAATCCACTTAAGGGAAACTTGTTGATTTTCTACAAACCTCTGACTAGGAGGCCCAACACTGTCTACAAGCATAGAAGCGTGTGCAGACATCAAGCTCTTTTCTGGCGCCGTTGCCGGGGAGGTAAGGTAAAAGGTACTCACATTCTCGGGTGTGAGTGCTCGAAGTTATTTCCTTTAGATTCTACGATTATATCTTTTTGTTTCTTGTTTTTATTTTTACTAGTTAGTCTTAATGGAAAACAACAAAAATATGAGAGAGCTTTATAATATTTATCTTGAGTTAGGACATGAAGTGTTTGAAGAGAAAATTAAAAAACCTATGGAACTTTATTTGCATGCTAGTAGCAATGTTATTAGTATAAATTCTTTGAACACAATTATTGTTAATGTTATGGAAAATTCTAAGCTTGGGGAAGCTGGTTTTGATGAATATGATATTTTTAGTCCCCCAAGCACGGAGGAACACATTTTCTTTGATGATACTTTGCCTCCAATATATGATGAGTACAATGATGAATATGATATTTTCATTCCACCTACTATTGAGGAGAAAATTAATTATGATTACAATATGCCTCCTATATTTTATGATTATGGTGATGAGAATGATAATAATAGCTATTTTGTTGAATTTGCTCCCACTACTATTAATAAGAATGACTATGCTTATGTTGAGAGTAATAACTCTGTTATGCATGTGGCTCATGATAAGAATGTTTCTTATGATGGTTATATTGTTAATTGAATTCATGATGCTACTGAAAGTTATTATTAGAGAGGGAAACATAATTTTATGCATCTCAACAATATCAAGTTCCCCCTCTTTATGTTGAAATTTTTGAAGTTGCACTTGTTTTGTCTTCCTATGCCAGCCTCTTTGTGCTTTATTGACCTTTTCTTCTACCATATTCTTTTTCATAGGAAGTGGGTTATACTTAAAATTGTTTTTAATTTGCTTCTTGATGCTCTCTTTTTCTTCAATTCATATTTCTTATGTGAGCATCTTCTCAAATTACCATGCCTAGCTAAAAGGCTTTAAAGAAAAGCACTTCTTGGGAGATAACCCATGGTTTTATTTTTTCTTTGTTTTTCTCTGTTTTCTTTGATTCAAGGAGTTGTATACTTCTGTAGAAACTCCTTTGTATCTTTCTTTTCATGTTTTAGTAGTGACAAAAAAGGTTTCTGACGAGAGTTGGAGTTGGTTTTCGGATTTCTGCATAGGAAACAAATTTCTGCTGTCCACCGTAAAAAATCGTATAAAATTCTGGAAGATCAGAATGATCTGAAATTTCTTGTGCTTATTCTTCAGCTAATTCTGCAACATTTTAATTCTTTAAATTTTTCGATCTGAGCAACTTAAGTGCCTCGAAAAAATTCGTCTTTACAGACGGTTCTAGTTTTGACAGATTCTGCCATTTTTCTTGCATTTGCTCTTTTATGATGTCAAGTGGATTTCTTTGCTTCACGAAACATAAGTGGATGTAGCTAATGTTTAGAAGTATCAATAGCACTTGTTCCATACAGAAACAATGGATTTTAATTGTTGCACTAACCCTTTAATGTGAATTACTGTTTGAGTATGGTGTGAAGGAAGTTTTCAAGGGTCAAGAGAAGAGGTGATATATGTGATCAAGAAGAGTGCAAGGTCAAAGCTTGGGGATGCCCCCGTGGTTGATCCAAGCATATTTTTAGAAGACTCAAGCATCTAAGCTTGGGGATTCTCAAGGCATCCCCTTCTTCATCAACTATTTATCAGGTCACTTCTCGTGAAACTATATTTTTATTCGGTCACATCATATGAAATTTACTTGGAGCATCTTTTATTTTTCATTTTGTTTTGTTTTGTTTTCTTTAGTTTTCTTTGTTGTGGTTTATGGTTTGATCCTACCATACTTGTGCAGGAGAGAGACACGCTCCGTTTTCATTGCTTAGAACACTCTATTTTTCATTCTTATTGTTCTTTGAGTGTTCAGTTTTTGCTAGTACTGCGTTTAGCCCTTGTTTTCATGCATCTCTTATTCAGAGTTGTTAGTTTTAGTAGAGTTATATTAGTATTCTCTTGTTTCATTGCTATATCTCTTCGAGAGTTTTTGTTGTTTGGTACTTGATGGAAATAGAAAATGGTACGAGTGGTAGATGGTATAACGAAAAAAGCTTGCATATTCTTGTAGATTAGTAAACTGTTTCACTTGATTATTTGCTGTTGCTTTGAGATATTAATATGCTTAATGGTGAACTTGCTGGTTTAGTAAAGTAAAATCAATTGATGGTTGGTCTATAAGCTTGAAACTGTGCCACACTCAAATAACTAGTTGATAGGATAATGGTATATGATTTCCTTTGCTGATAGCAATCGTGATGGCTTTCTGTTACGCGCTACGGTCGGGGCAGCCAACAGTGACTTGTCACTGCCACGGACCCTCTTGGAGTGATTTTCATTATGCCTTATCATATCATGATTTTATTTGGAATCTTTTAACTTGTGAGTTCTATGTTGCGGTTTTCTGGCACTTCCACCATCCATATTTGCTAGCCTATCCGGTACCGTGCATTGCTCATTCCCACATTGAGAGTTGGTGCAAACTTCGCTAGTACATCCAAACCCCGTGGGAGAACTTTGTTCTTCTACACATAAGCCAAAATTTATCTTCCTCAAAACAGCCACCATACCTACCTACCATGGCATTTCCATAGCCATTCCGAGATATATTGTCATACAACATCCATCATCATTATGTTACTTGTCATGTTTCATTGTTATTTTGCATACTGCTACACTCACAGGAGCATTTAGTTTTATTTACATCATAGATATTCCAGTTTGAGTTATGAGTACTAAAGTGTGATGATTCATTGTAAAATAGAGTTTTGCCCCTACCAGTGAGGTTATAAATAAATAAAAAGCCAAAAAAGGGAAAAGAGAGATAATAAAGAGAGAGGGGGTAGCACTACTATCATTTATTCCACACTTGTGCTTGGTTGGCATCATTACTTTAGTTTGGAGAGAGTTTTCATATTATGACTTACATAACTATGTGGGGAACTTACATTATAGAACTTGGCTTGTATATTCCAATGATGAGCCTCCTCAAAAGAGCTCTAGGTCTTCATGAGCAAGCAGGTTGGATGCACCCCCCACTAATTCCATTGGAGAGCTTTCATACACTTATAGCTCTATGTGCATCCGTTGTGTGGTAATCACTACTCCTTGCATAACTTCGATTATAAGACATCCTCTTGTCTAATGATCACTTTCAGTTGTGTGATACTTTCTTCCATTAACCATCCAAACCCCCATAATGTTCTTTTAGACATAACATCCTAGTGCTAGGAACCAATACAGAACGCTTGCTTGTTTTGAGTGCACAATTATTTGAATGATTTTCCTACGTGCATACTGTTGTCACTTCACTTGATCCTAACAAGGGTTGTTGTGAGATTTTGATGCCTTGGATTATTATATTGTTGTTCTTGAAGCTTAAAACATCTTGAATATACTTTGCACAGTGGATTGTCTTTTAGTATTGATTCATTGAAAGGTTTTACTTTGTTTTCCCTAATAGTTTATACATTACTCTTTGATATCAACTATAAAAGACAACCTTTATTCATTTGATCCTGGTTTACATGCTTTACATTACTTTGATGATCAAGTTTATGTTGGTAGCATGTCACCTCAGAAATTATTGTGTTTTTATCGTTTACCTGCTCGAGGACGAGTAGGAACTAAGCTTGGGGATGTTGATACGTCATAAATGTATCCCTAATTTCGGATGTTCCATGTTGTTATCATGTTATTTACCACATGTTTGCTATACACTTTATGTCATTTTTATCGATTTTCCGGACTAACCTATTGATAAGATGCCATAGAGCCAGTTCCTTGTTTTCTACAGTTTTTTGTTTCAGAAAAGTTGTTCTAGAAATATTCTCGGAATTGGAAAATTCAAAGCCTAGAAGTCTTAGAATTCCCGGAGGGTCCATGGAGTCCCGAAGATACCCGGAGGGGGGCCACACCATAGGGTGGCGCGGGTACCCCCTGGTCGTGCCACCAGGTGGTGTGGGCCCCTTTGCCACCCCCCGGCATCGCCCTTTCGCCTATATATGCCCCCTGATGCATCAACCCTAAAAAATCAGCCTTTTCCACCAAAAACATTTGTAGCTCCGCCGCCGCCCTGCTGGGACGGGGAAGTGCCGCCGGAGCCAGCTCCATCGACTCCATCGCCATCTTCATCGCTGTTGCTATCTCCTATGATGAGGAGGGAGTAGTTCTCCCCCGGGGCTGAGGGCTCTACCGGTAACTATGTGTTTCATCTCTCTCTCCCATGGTGTGATCTCTATGTGATCGTGAGCTTTGTAATCTAGTTGATAAGTAGATGTTACTCTTCATCTGTTATGCTACTCAGGTGGTTTTGTTATGAGATCTCCGTAAACACTTTGATCACGGTGTAAAGGTGACAGTGTGGGCACCGTGTGGTTTAGCATGATATTTATATCTTGTGTTGGATGACCCTATGAAACTGTGGTGTTTGTCTAGTACCTTCTAGGCGCTCATAGTGACAACGTGGGGGTAACTAGACATGGGAATGCGACTTTGAGGAGTGCTTTTTGCAACCCTACGCAATGAATTGGTGTTTGTTATTCAACCGGAGAGTGGTTCAGAGTAGCATAGTGAACACAGATATTTATGCATTCAATTATGTTATCAATTTTGAGAGTGTCCACTAGTGAAAGTAGGATCCCTAGGCCTTGTTTGTAAGCATCGAAACACCATTTACAATCAGTTCTGCTACATGTTTGCTTGCTGCCATTTTTATTACAGATTGCTATTGTCTCTTATAATCATCCATATTACTCGTATTTCACTCTCTCTTCGCCGAACTAGTGCACCTATACAACTGACAATTGTACTGGGTGTGTTGGGGACACAAGAGACTTCTTGTATCGTAATTCCAGGGTTGTTTGAGAAGGATAGCTTTGACCTCTTCCTCCCTGAGTTTGATAAACCTTGGGCAATCCACTTAAGGGAAACTTGCTGCTGTTCTACAAACCTCTTGACTTGGAGTCCCAACAATGTCTACAAGAATAGAAGCATGCGTAGACATCAACTGCTAAAAATGTTCCTGATAAAAGTGCTGAATTTTTTTTTGAAATATGGGATACAATGGTCCCATTATCTTTGATAAAAATGATCTTAAATTTGATGATTGGAACATAACTGAAGTGATTAAGTTCTTACAAAAGCTTGCTAGTTGTCCTAATGCTAGTGCTATGAATATGGCTTTCACAAAAGATATTACAAATGCTCTCATGGAAATTAGAGAGGATGAATTAAGATGTGAAGCCTCTATCCCTAGGAGGCTAGATGATGGTTGGGAACCCATTATTAAAATGAAAGTGAATGATTTTGATTGCAATGCTCTATGTGATCTTGGTACCAGTATCTCTGTTATGCCCAAGAAACTCTATGATATTCTTGATTTACCACCATTGGAACCTTGTTATTTGCATGTTCGTCTTATTGATAATGTTAGAAAGAAACCTTTGGGCAGAGTGATGATGTTCTTATCATAGTTAATAATAATCTTATCCCCATTGGTTTTGTTGTCTTGAATATTGAATGTAATGCTTCTTATCCAATTGTTTTGGGAAGACCTTTTCTTAAAACTATTGGTGCTGTTATTGATATGAAAGAGGGGAATATTGAATTTCAGTTCTCACTCAAGAAAGGTATGGAACACTTTCCTAGAAAGAGAATGAAGTTTCGTTTTGATTCCATTATTCGAACATGTTACAATTTTGATGCTTCTTCACTTGAAAATACTTGATTCCACTTTTCTGGGCCTAGCTAAAAGGCATTAAAGAAAAGCACTTCTCGAGAGATAACCCATGGTTTTATTTTTGCTTTGTTTTTATCTGTTTTCTTTGAGTCAAGGGGTTGAATACTTCTGTAGCAACTCTTTTGTATATGTCTTTTCATGTTTTAGTAGTGCCAAGTAAGGTTTCTGACTTGATTATTTGCTGTTGCTTTGAGATATTAATATGCTTAATGGTAAACTTGCTGGTTTAGTAAAGTAAAAAACAATTAATGGTTGGTCTATAAGCTTGGAACTGTGCCACACTCAAATAACCAGTTGATAGGATAATGGTATATGATTTCCTTTGCTGATAGCAACCGTGATGGCTTTCTGTTACGCGCTACGGTCGGGGTAGCCAACAGTGACTTGTCACTGCCACGGACCCTCTTGGAGTGATTTTCATTATGCCTTATGATATCATGATTTTATTTGGAATCTTTTAACTTGTGAGTTCTATGTTGCGGTTTTCCGGCACTTCCACCATCCATATTTGCTAGCCTATCCGGTATTGTGCATTGCTCATTCTCACATTGAGAGTTGGTGCAAACTTTGCTAGTACATCCAAACCCCGTGGGAGAACTTTGTTCTTCTACACATGAGCCAAAATTTATCTTCCTCAAAACAGCCACCAAACCTACCTACCATGGCATTTCCATAGCCATTCCGAGATATATTGCCATACAACATCCATCATCATTATGTTACTTGTCATGCTTCATTGTTATTTTGCATACTACTACACTCGCAGGAGAATTTAGTTTTATTTACATCATAGATACTCCAATTTGAGTTATCTGTACTAAAGTGTGATGATTCATTGTAAAATAGAGTGTTGCCCCTACCAGTGAGGGTATAAATAAATAAAAAGCCAAAAAAAAGGCAAAAGAGAGATAATAAAGAGAGAGGGGGTAGCACTACTATCATTTATTCCACACTTGTGCTTGGTTGGCATCATTACTTTAGTTTGGAGAGAGTTTTCATATTATGACTTACATAACTATGTGGGGAACTTACATTATAGAACTGGCTTGTATATTCCAATGATGAGCCTCCTCAAAAGAGCTCTAGGTCTTCGTGAGCAAGCAGGTTGGATGCACCCCCACTAATTCCATTGGAGATCTTTCATACACTTATAGCTCTATGTGCATCCGTTGTGTGGTAATCACTACTCCTTGCACAACTTCGATTATAAGACATCCTCTTGTCTAATGATCACTTTCAGTTCTGTGAGACTTTCTTCCATTAACCATCCAAACCCCCCATAATGTTCTTTTAGACATAACATCCTAGTGCTAGGAACCAATACAGAACGCTTGCTTGTTTTGACTGCACAATTATTTGAATGATTTTCCTACGTGCATATTGTTGTCACTTCACTTTATCCTAACAAGGGTTGTTGTGAGATTTTGGTGCCTTGGATTATTATATTGTTGTTCTTGAAGCTTAAAACATCTTGAATATACTTTGACAGTGGATTGTCTTTTAGTACTGATTCATTGAAAGGTTTTACTTTGTTTTCCCTAATAGTTTATACATTACTCTTTGATATCAACTATAAAACACAGCCTTTATTCATTTGATCCTAGTTTACATGCTTTACATTACTTTGATGATCAAGTTTATGTTGGTAGCATGTCACCTCAGAAATTATTGTGTTCTTATCGTTTACCTGCTCGAGGACGAGTAGGAACTAAGCTTGGGGATGTTGATACGTCATAAACGTATCCCTAATTTCGGATGTTCCATGTTGTTATCATGTTATTTACCACATGTTTGCTATACACTTTATGTCATTTTTATCGATTTTCCGTACTAACCTATTGATAAGATGCCATAGAGCCAGTTCCTTGTTTTCTACTGTTTTTTGTTTCAGAAAAGTTGTTCTGGAAATATTCTCGGAATTGGAAAATTCAAAGCCTAGAAGTCTTAGAATTCCCGGAGGGTCCATGGAGTCCCGAAGATACCCGGAGGGGGGCCACTCCATAGGGTGGCGCGGGTACCCCCTGGTCGTGCCACCAGGTGGTGTGGGCCCCTTGGCCACCCCCCGGCATCGTCCTTTCGCCTATATATGCCCCCTGATGCATCAACCCTAAAAAATCAGCCTTTTCCACCAAATAATTTGTAGCTCCGCCGCCGCCCTGCCGGGACGGGGAAGTGCCCCCGGAGCCATCTCCATCGACTCCATCGCCATCTTCATCGCCGTTGCTGTCTCCTATGATGAGGAGGGAGTAGTTCTCCCCCAGGGCTGAGGGCTCTACCGGTAACTATGTGTTTCATCTCTCTCTCCCATGGTGTGATATTTATGTGATCGTGAGCTTTGTAATCTAGTTGATAAGTAGATGTTACTCTTCATTTGTTATGCTACTCGGGTGGTTTTGTTATGAGATCTCCGTAAACACTTTGATCACGGTGTAAAGGTGACAGTGTGGGCACCGTGTGGTTTAGCATGATATTTATATCTTGTGTTGGATGACCCTATGAAATTGTGGTGTTTGTCTAGTACCTTCTAGGGCGCTCATAGTGACAACGTGGGGTTAACTAGACATGGGAATGCGACTTTGAGGAGTGCTTTTTGCAGCCCTACGCAATGAATTGGTGTTTGTTATTCAACCGGAGAGTGGTTCGGAGTAGCATAGTGAACACAGATATTTATGCATTCAATTATGTTATCACCTAGGCCTTGTTTCTAAGCATCGAAACACCATTTACAATCAGTTCTGCTACATGTTTGCTTGCTGCCATTTTTATTACAGATTGCTATTGTCTCTTATAATCATCCATATTACTCGTATTTCACTCTCTCTTCGCCGAACTAGTGCACCTATACAACTGACAATTGTATTGGGTGTGTTGGGGACACAAGAGACTTCTTGTATCATAATTGCAGGGTTTTTTATGAAGGATAGCTTTGACCTCTTCCTCCCTGAGTTTGATAAACCTTGGGCAATCCACTTAAGGGAAACTTGCTGCTGTTCTACAAACCTCTGCACTTGGAGGCCCAACACTGTCTACAAGAATAGAAGCATGCGTAGACATCAACTGCTAAAAATGTTCCTGATAAAAGTGCTGATTTTTTTTTGAAATATGGGATACAATGGTCCCATTATCTTTGATAAAAATGATCTTAAATTTGATGATTGGAACATAACTGAAGTGATTAAGTTCTTACAAAAGCTTGCCAGTTGTCCTAATGCTAGTGCTATGAATATGGCTTTCACAAAACATATTACAAATGCTCTCATGGAAATTAGAGAGGATGAATTAAGATGTGAAGCCTCTATCCCTAGGAGGCTAGATGATGGTTGGGAACCCATTATTAAAATGAAAGTGAATGATTTTGATTGCAATGATCTATGTGATCTTGGTGCTAGTATCTCTGTTATGCCCAAGAAACTCTATGATATTCTTGATTTACCACCATTGGAACCTTGTTATTTGCATGTTCGTCTTATTGATAATGTTAGAAAGAAACCTTTGGGGAGAGTGATGTTGTGCTTATCATAGTTAATAATAATCTTATCCCCATTGGTTTTGTTGTCTTGAATATTAAATGTAATGCTTCTTGTCCAATTGTTTTGGGAAGACCTTTTCTTAAAACTATTGGTGTTGTTATTGATATGAAAGAGGGGAATATTGAATTTCAGTTCTCACTCAAGAAAGTATGGAACACTTTCCTAGAAAGAGAATGAAGTTTTGTTTTGATTCCATTATTCGAACATGTTACTATTTTGATGCTTATTCACTTGAAAATACTTGATTCCACTTTTCTGGGCCTAGCTAAAAGGCGTTAAAGAAAAGCACTTCTCGAGAGATAACCCATGGTTTTATTTTTGCTTTGTTTTTATCTGTTTTCTTTGAGTCAAGGGGTTGAATACTTCTGTAGCAACTCTTTTGTAACTGTCTTTTCATGTTTTAGTAGTGCCAAGTAAGGTTTCTGACTTGATTATTTGCTGTTGCTTTGAGATATTAATATGCTTAATGGTAAACTTGCTGGTTTAGTAAAGTAAAAAACAATTAATGGTTGGTCTATAAGCTTGAAACTGTGCCACACTCAAATAACCAGTTGATAGGATAATGGTATATGATTTCCTTTGCTGATAGCAACCGTGATGGCTTTCTGTTACGCGCTACGGTCGGGGTAGCCAACAGTGACTTGTCACTGCCACGGACCCTCTTGGAGTGATTTTCATTATGCCTTATGATATCATGATTTTATTTGGAATCTTTTAACTTGTGAGTTCTATGTTGCGGTTTTCTGGCACTTCCACCATCCATATTTGCTAGCCTATCCGGTATTGTGCATTGCTCATTCTCACATTGAGAGTTGGTGCAAACTTTGCTAGTACATCCAAATCCCGTGGGAGAACTTTGTTCTTCTACACATCAGCCAAAATTTATCTTCCTCAAAACAGCCACCACACCTACCTACCATGGCATTTCCATAGCCATTCCGAGATATATTGTCATACAACATCCATCATCATTATGTTACTTGTCATGCTTCATTGTTATTTTGCATACTACTACACTCGCAGGAGAATTTAGTTTTATGTACATCATAGATACTCCAGTTTGAGTTATGAGTACTAAAGTGTGATGATTCATTGTAAAATAGAGTGTTGCCCCTACCTGTGAGGTTATAAATAAAAAAGCCAAAAAAAGGCAAAAGAGAGATAATAAAGAGAGAGGGGGTAGCACTACTATCATTTATTCCAATTATGAGCCTCCTCAAAAGAGCTCTAGGTCTTCGTGAGCAAGCAGGTTGGATGCACCCCCACTAATTCCATTGGAGAGCTTTCATACACTTATAGCTCTATGTGCATCCGTTGTGTGGTAAGCACTACTCCTTGCATAACTTCGATTATAAGACTTCCTCTTGTCTAATGATCACTTTCAGTTGTGTGAGACTTTCTTCCATTAACCATCCAAACCCCCTATAATGTTCTTTTAGACATAACATCCTAGTGCTAGGAACCAATACAGAATGCTTGCTTGTTTTGAGTGCACAATTATTTGAATGATTTTCCTACGTGCATATTGTTGTCACTTCACTTGATCCTAACAAGGGTTGTTGTGAGAGTTTGATGCCTTGGATTATTATATTGTTGTTCTTGAAGCTTAAAACATCTTGAATATACTTTGCACAGTGGATTGTATTTTAGTATTGATTCATTGAAAGGTTTTACTTTGTTTTCCCTAATAGTTTATACATTACTCTTTGATATCATCTATAAAACACAGCCTTTATTCATTTGATCCTAGTTTACATGCTTTACATTACTTTGATGATCAAGTTTATGTTTGTAGCATGTCACCTCAGAAATTATTGTGTTTTTATCGTTTACCTACTCGAGGACGAGTAGGAACTAAGCTTGGGGATGTTGATACGTCATAAACGTATCCCTAATTTCGGATGTTCCATGTTGTTTTCATGTTATTTCCCACATGTTTGCTATACACTTTATGTCATTTTTGTCGATTTTCCGGACTAACCTATTGACAAGATGTCCCCGGCATCGCCCTTTTGCCTATATATGCCGCCCGATGCATCAACCCTAAAAAATCAGCCTTTTCCACCAAAAACATCTGTAGCTCCGCCGCCGCTGCCAACAAGTTTTCAAGGGTCAAGAGAACAGGTGATATATGTGATCAAGAAGAGTGCAAGGTCAAAGATTGGGGATGCCCCCGTGGTTCATCCAAGCATATTTTTAGAATACTCGAGCATCTAAGCTTGGGGATTCTTAAGTCATCCCCTTCTTCATCAACAATCTATCAGGGCACTTCTAGTGAAACTATATTTTTATTCGGTCGCATCATATGAAGTTTACTTGGAGCGTCTGTTTGTTTTTCTTTTGTTTTCCTTTGTTTTTTTTGTTTTTCTTGCTGCAATAATAAGTTGGACCCTAGAATTCTTTGTTTGGGAGAGAGAAACGCTCCGCTTTTTTGTTTGAATACTTGCTATGCTAGCATTCTTAGTTTTTTTCTTCTAGTTGCTGCAAAAATTCCTGTTTAGCTCTTGTTTTCATTGCATCTCTTATTCAGATCTGTTAGTTTTAGTAGTGTTATGTGAGTACTCTCATGTTTGCTTTCTGTAGCATTTAGAGAGTTTTTGTTAAAGCATGTTTTTTATGGTGCTTGTTGGGAAAAGAAATTGCTGCTTGTAGTAGAATTTATAACGATGCAAGTAGAAGCTTGTATAGATTGTGGCTAGACTTTTTCATATCATGCTAGATGTTATTTTAGTTCTAAAGCCTTGTGGTTATTTAGTAGCATGATTATCCTCAAATAGCTGAGAGTGTTTAATGTGCCATTGAAAGAACCATGAGTTGTTCTTGTCATATTGAAGCATAAATTTGTGGTGTTCTCCTTTGAATGTTTTATTTGGTTGAATTGGCGCATGCTCACACCATGTTTATGACTATGAACCAGTCACTAATAGCCTCCATGATCATTTAGTTTTTGAACTTGTGGTACCACTTATGCTTTGATTAATGATGTTTATGTCGCTATGCATGATTATGGCTCTTATGCTCTCTTGATTTGTCGCTCCTAGTCTTTTGCTAGCCTCCACTTGTATTGAGTATGAGCTCTATTCGTGCATCCAACTCCAAGAAACCAAATTTTCCCATTGTCTCCACCATACCTACCTATATGTGGTATTTAACCGCCACTCCAAAGTAAATTGCTCATGTGTTACCTGTAAAACTTTCAAAATTACTCCTGTTTTGTACTCCTGTTTTAGTCATGAGGACGTAAATAGAGAACCTTTATCTCACTTGTTGATTGGACTTTCACACCCTGGACTAGTGACTTCATCCGCTTATCCAATGATAGAAGAGCTGGCAGCGGGGTGCCCAGTCCCAAATTAATAACAACAAATTCTCTTCACTATTTTTGCCCATGATTTATTAGTCAAAGCATAATTGTGTAAACAAAAGAGAAAGAGGGATGACCTTCTACTAAGATGCATCCTTCTTTGGGATCCGCTCTTGTGAAGTCTAGTTGGCTTGTGACGTACTTTATTTTCTGTTTACCATTCGTTGACATAAGCATACACCTCTCTTAAAATATAGACACTCCTCCACGGTATGTGATTGTTCGCAGGCACCTGAGGATTCGGTTAGCCATGGTTTGTGTAAGATGGATGGGAGGAATGTCAAGATTTTTATACCTCTGTTTAATAAAATAAAAGCTCTAGCACATGAGTGATCCATGCTTCCCTCTGCGAAGGGCCTTTCTTTTACTTTTATGTTGAGGCTCCATCTTCTAACTTTATGCACGGTTAAGAGAGCATAGTTGCCATTCTAAGTTTTATGTGCATTTGTCCTAGAAAAATTATTAATTGATTCATGATGTGTTATTTCTTGTTCTCTAATTATTTGTTCTAGTCTTCCTCATGAACTTTGAAGGTGTCCTGGCATTTATGTTTTGCCCCACTCTTAAGGACTAGCAAAATATCACTTTGTCATGTTTTTCTATACTTGAAACAAACGTATATCTTTTGTTGCATTGTTATTCATGATCTTTTATTTGTGTTACTTCTCATGATGCAAGGTGATTGCTATGCTTTATTATTAAAATTCTATTTATCATGCTTGTGTTGAAGTTCTATGATCTCAGCTTACTTATGCTTTTACATTATAGATGATCAAGTTTATGTTGGTAGCATGTCACCTCAGAAATTATATGTTTTTATCGTTTACCTACTCGAGGACGAGTAGGAACTAAGCTTGGGGATGTTGATACGTCATAAACGTATCCTTAATTTCTGTTGTTCCATGTTGTTTTCTTATTGTTTCCCACATGTTTGCTATACACTTTATGTATTTTTTATCGATTTTCCAGACTAACCTATTGAAAAGATGCCACAGAGCCAGTTCCCTGTTTTCTGCTGTTTTTAATTTCAGAAAAGTTGTTTTGTAAATATTCTCAGAATTGGAAAATTCGAAGTCTAGAGGTCCTAGAATTCACACAGGTTCCACGGAGTCCCGAAGAGACCCGGAGGGGGCCACAGGGGGCCTACACCATAGGGCGGCGCGCCCCCTGGCCGCGCCATGGGGGTGGTGTGGGCCCCCCAGGCCTCCACCGCCTTTGCCCTTTCGCCTATTTATACCCCCCGAGACGTAAACCCTAAATATATACCACTTCGTCCCAAAAAACATATGAGGCCGCCGTCATCGTCATCCCGAGATCGGGAGGGTTTTGGAGCTCTCCCCGGCACCCTGCCGGGAGGGGAATTCATCACCAGAGGGGTCCATGCCCTCCTCCAAAGTGATGCGTGAGTAGTTCATCCCTGGACTACATGTCCATAGTAGTAGCTAGATGGTTGTTCTCTCCACTTTGTACCTCATGTTTAGATCTCGTGAGCTTCCTCACATGATCGAGATCATCTTTATGTAATGCTACATGTTGTGTTTGCTGGGATCTGATGAATGTTGAATGCTATGTTTTATGATTATCAATCTATCATGTTATCTTCATGCATGTGTTATTTATGATCTTGCATGCTCTCTGTTATTAGTAGATGCTCTGGCAAAGTAGATGCTAGTAACTCCAAGAGGGAGTATTTATGCTCGATACTGGGTTCATGCCTCCTTTGCATCTGTGCTCGAGTGACAGAAACGTGACGGATGGAGGATGTGTTGTTGCCATTAGGGAGAAAACAACGGTGTTTACCTAGTTTACATTGTTTACATTGCACACTTTGCTTACTGCGACAATCTGTTGCTAGCAACTTAATACCCAACGTTTGTTTGAATGATATTCAGAGGGTGGATTATTAGACATAGATGCAGTTGGATGACGGTCTATGAATTTTGTTGTAATGCCCGCATGAATCACATAGTAATGTTTATGTATTGCATATGCACTACGGTGCAGTCTTCATTTGTGTCAATTGCCCAGCTATAATTTGTTCACCACACATGTTATTTATCTTTCACGGAGAGACATCACTAGTGAACTGTGGACCCCGGTCCATTTTTCTCATACTGATAAAACACCTACTGCTTTCACGCTGCTTTCATACTGCTGCTACTGCTTTTATACTATTTTCCTACTGTTTTCCGCACCATACGTTTAACCTCTTTGTGTTCAGTAAAACCGGTGAGATTGACAACCTCACTGCTACGTTGGGGCAAAGTGATTTGTTTGTGTTGTGTAGGTTCCACGTTGTTGCTGAACTGATAGTGCACCCTGCCACCTCAGCTGCACCAACCTTCAGAGTTTGTTTGTCCTCCTACTGGTCGATTCAACCTTGGTTTCTTTTCTGAGGGAAAACTTGCCGCTGCACTCTTCATAACCTTCCACTTGGGGTTTACCAACGTTCGCATCAGCCATACAAAGGAGGAAGAAGAAAAATAGCTTTCAACAGTGATTGCGGATAAAGTTAGCGTGTTTGTGCCATACAGTAATATCATGCCCAGCGTCATCTTACATTCATAAGTTAAAAAAATGTAAAATAAATTATGGATATGGATTTTATGTTGTATCTTGTTCATCTACAAAATTCCGCTCCAACATATGATCATATGACATGTGCAATAAAGAAAAAGATCTAAGTGAATAGTATCATGTGCTATTCACACATCATTTTTTTTGTATATGCCAACATTGGCATATTATTTTAACAAAGATTTGTATATGAACAAGATAGAACATAACATACGTCCATCGTTTATTTCGCATTTGTTGAAACCTCCTAAATGGAATATCCGACAATGGGTTGTGGGCACTTTTTTTTTGCACATGTCACATATCTGCACTATCCTTTTCCCCGACAACAAAGTCGGACAACATAATTTTGGACGACATGAACACTCCCAAGGTAACCAACTTCGGGATCTCCAAGCTCCTCGACGAACAGTAGGTGCACCCGAGGTAATATTGAGTGCTACCACTCTTTTAGATGCTCCATGTGACAGAATTGGGGGCTGCCAATGCCCTTCAATGGAAAAACTTCTCTGACCAACTAAAGCGTCAACCAGTCAAAAGGCCGGCAAGACAGTGAAGATGTGAGACAGCAAACAAGACTTGAGGAAACTCAGGTTGTATCCAACTGCTCCCTTATTCCCCGAAGAGGACAGCCGGTTCATCAGGCTTGCTGACCACTCCACAGGTCCCCGCCATGCCATCTAGGAGTAAAGTACTTAGGGCATCTCCAGCCGTCCCCCCCAGAGCCCCCCAAGCGGCGTTTTTCGTGCCGAAAGCGCCGAAAACTCACCAGTCGCCCCCCCCCCCCAGGATTCGGTTTAGCGCCGCTTTCCGCCGTTTTTTCCGCCGTTTCGCGCCGCGGAACACGATTTCCCTCCATTTTTTCGGCGGTTCCCTCCACTTTCCCCCCCCCCCACATGTACCTCTCCCCAAATTCATTCCCGCCATTTCCCCCCCACCCCGAGATGTAGACGCCATGGCTCCCGCCCGATTCACAGGACCCCGCGCCGCCGCAGTCGCCGTAGCCATTTCCGCGACCTTCGAGCTCGGCAAAAAACCGCGCAAGCCGAGAGCACCGAAGGAGAAGACGCCCGGCATGACCAACAAGGAGTGGATCGCCGAGAAGACGCACCTGGCAACGGCCAACGTCAAGCGCCGGGGGAGGGAGACGGCGCAGCGGCAGAGGCAGTTGATGGCGCAGCTGCAGGCGGAGGAGCAGGCCGCCGCCGAGGAAGAGGAGGAGGAGGAGGAGGAGGAGGATGAGGAGGCGCTGGATGAGCCGCCTACTCCGGTCGCATCGACGGCGCCGCTCGCCAAGCGGAAGACCGGCTTCAGCCCCATCTTCGCCGGATGGAAGAAGTCGCCGTCGCCATCACCACGTCCGTCACTGCACCCGACGCCTGCGTGGTTCGTCGAAGGTGACCCCCTGGGCGGTTTCAACCCCAACCTCACCTTCCCCTACCATTCGCCGATGATGTATGGCGCCTCGCCGGGCTACATAGCTTCTCCGTCCCACCGCCGTGCGATCATGGCCGGGCTGCAGACCCAGGACAACAGCTTCATGGACGAGATCATCGTTACCGGCTCGATGGCGGCGGCGGCGAGCCCGGGCTTCCTCGAGCACAGCGGGGAGTTTTTCGCGCAGGGAGGCGGCGACTACGGCGAAGGATGCTGTGCCGGCACGCAGGCGACGGAAGCGCGGGGCAGCGACGACGAGATCGACAAGACGCCGCTAGCGCCAGAGGGGGCAGATCCCGCCGGCGAAGGCCGAAAGCGTCGTGGTCCTGGCCGTCCCCGCAAGGAACCCAAGGCACCCCCGGCCCCTGTCGAGCCTCGCATCAAGTGGGCGAACAGGGAGGATGTCCTCCTCGCCGAGGCGTGGAAGACGATCAGCATGGACCTGATCGTCGGCGCCAACCAGCACGTTGACAACTACTAGAAGCGGGTGAAGACTGCATACGATGAGCGTCAGATGATCGACCCCTACTTCGTCTCATGCGTCACCGACCGCGGCCAGAAAGCCATGGAGAACCATTGGGCGAACATCCAGGCCTCCTGCAACAAGTGGCATGGCATCCAGGAGGAGATCTCGATGAGGCCGCAGAGCGGCGCCAACCGTGAGATGGAGCTCGTCCGGATGCTCGAGGCGTACAAGAACGACGAGGGCTCCAACTTCAAGTTCCTACACGTCTTCGTCGTCATCGAGGGGTGCGAGAAGTGGGCGAAGGTGCGGCGGTCCATCGGCAAGGGCAAGGAGTACGTTCCCGACGCGGTGGCTGCATGTGCGTCCGAAGGACGTCCGCCGATGGGCCACAAGAACGCCAAGTTGGCAAGGGACGGCGCGCCGGCAGCGGAAAAGCTCCAGGCGTCCATCGAGACCTGCATCGCCGACGCCCAGGCCCAGGCCGGCAAGAGGGACGAGATCGCTAAGCAGAGATGGGCGACGCTCATGGCCAACTCCCAGGTCAAGATCGACCTCCTCAGGACCGGCACCGCGGCGAAGAAGAGGAACAACGACCTTGCCTTCCTCACGGGGGGCGACCCGGCCGCGATGACCCCTGAGGTGAGAGCTTGGTTCCTGGCGCAGTGCACCCTCATCCTGAGCGACATCAGCCCGGCTCCGGCCCCGACTACGTCGTCTGGTGGCACGAGCTACGCCACCGTGCCAACGAGCACGCACGTCGACCTGGAGGATGGCGTGCCCGTCGTCGACCTGGAGGATGCCGCCCCCGTCGTCGACAAGGATGCCGCGCCCGCCGTCGACCTGGAGGATGCATCTCCCGTCATCGACCTGGATGCTGCGCCAAGCTCGGCGCCTGCTCCGACAGCGGCCGACGCCTCTGCCTGATCGCTCACCTTTGACCACGCCACGCGCGCCCGACTGTGATTCGGTCTAGACTATTTGATCGCCCGCCTGTGGCGTTTTTGGTAATATGATCGCCCAAACTATGGCTGCCGTGATCGTCGAAATCGGGCTCTATTTTTTGGGGCGGGAAAAGGAACTTTCAAATGCTATCGCCGTTATGTTTTTCTGGGTCGCCGAACGACTGGTAAAATCGCCCCCCCCCCCCAGGTTTTGGTGTGGGGCGGCGTTATCGCTAAAAAGCGCCGAACTGAAACCTGGGGGGCCGAACGGCTGGAGATGCCCTTATGTTGTACCAGCCGACCAACTGAACTCTAGCCACCATGACTCATGATTAGTCTCCACCCCGGCCCCATCAGGGTACGTACATGGGCCTATAGCGTTAACCGACCATGTCTATATGGCGGTAACATGCCGTATATAAAGGGTACACTCTCATTAGGAAAGGGGATCCCTGAATCCATTCACACATATTACAAACACTAGTTAATTGTCCATGCGTTGCAACTAGGGTATACATAATTTTTTGGTTTAACACCACTTGTCTACATATATATACTCTTGGAATCCTCATGCACATCATGATGTTTTCTTCTCCTCCTCTTTTATATCATGCACATCAATTATTCTTCTCCTTTTCCGCCGAGATGCAATTAGTCGTCGTAGTGTATGTTAAGTGCCAAAGCATGCTGGTGGTCGTCTTCGTCGGCATGTATTCAGTAGGGTGAAGCGGTACGAAGGACACAACCCTAGCTAAAAAAATCATTGTCCTCCAAGACATCCTTAAATTTTACTGTACTTGCAACACTGGCATCACAGCGTCGTGTTGCCGCATGGATTTCATGTCACTGCCCAACGACCTTTGATAAAAATGCTTCAAACTACCAAACTCTTTGTGCCTTTTTGGGTAAGCTCCTTCATACTGAATGAGACAAATATGCACATAAATGTTTTTATTTCATAACAGAGCATCCCTGCCATTCCATCATCGTGTTACCATGTGGATATCTTGATGCCGGCAACTAATATTTGAGACTGAATGATCGAGCGATTAACTAGAGGGGGGTGAATAGGTTAACTGCAAATTTTAGCTTCTTTTTCGATTAACAAGATAGTGCTCAAATATAGATTGTCTAGATTATGCAACTAGGTGAACAATCCTATATGATGAGCAAACACTACTAGCACAAGATATATATATATATATGAATAAGCTAGTAGCAACAAGTAAAAGGAGGTTGAGGAATAACCGAACACAGTGACGCGGAGATGTATCCCGAAGTTCACTTCCCAATCGAAGCTAATCTCCCTTGGAGCGGTGCGGTGCCACCAAAGTGGAACACCGAGTAGCCCTCAAATGGCACGTCGTATCTTCTTCGAGTCCTTCCATCGATGTGGAGAGGATCAAATCACTATGTTGCCGTTGAGGTTGACAACTAGAATCTTTACAAGTATGAGGCACACTCCGCAACTTTGGAGGGTCCTCACCAAATCCCGGGAGCCACCAAGACTCTCGGAATCAAGATCCACGAGCACAAGAGCATCGG